>APFE030548617.1:108564-133117 GCA_000404065.3 Pinus taeda
ATGCAAATTTTGTGTCAAGTTTTGCACCATATTTGATAAATGGATGCAAATAGCACCAAAAATGGGCTCTAGATGCAAAAAAAGAAGTAAAAAAGGATGCTAATCACAGGATTTGTTGTAGTTTCATGAGCCATTTTGGAATATCCTCCATTGAATATAAATCATGAAAAGTAGAAGAAGAATGAGAAGATGGATCAGGAATTTGATTTGTGGATTTCCCAACTTTACAATCATCACAAGGAAGCACCCACATCCATACTACAAAAGGAGGAGGAAAAGGAACAGAAGGAGTAATAGGTTCCTCCTATGAAATTAGAGGTGTCTCATGATTTACGAGAGTTGGGGAAGTGAAAACATTAGGAGGTTTAGATTCAAACTAATTCAAATAAATATGAACCAAGTGTTCAAACTTGTTCTTACAGAAATTCTGATCTATATCTTCTTCAGGAAACTCATAACATAAATGAAGGAATCTATTAGAAAAACCCTCAATTGATTCATCAGGCTCCATTCTAAGTTGATTGATTATTTTGTGAACATCTCAGTAATCATACCAATTGAAAGCTCAGTGAAGCTCCTTAGTAAATTGATGAAAAGAGTGAATGGAAGCAGATGGTAAGGTATGACACCATCAATCAACACGACCTTCAAGAGTGAGGGTGAATAAAATAGACATAACATCTTCATCATCGATTTCAAGAGATTTAAAAAACCCAAGAAAACCATTTATGTTTCTCAATAAAAACATACCACCCTTTCCATTAAACTTGAATTGAGACAAGGTATGAACAAGTTCCACAGAGATTGAAAGTTTACAAGGAGGTAGGTTAGAAAAACACTATGATATTATGATTTGGGAAAGATCCATTTAAGATAAGAGATTCAAAACAGACTCAACCAAAACAGCTTGTCATCTACCCCTCCTTATAGCGCCATTTTTTTAACGATGCTAGAAATATGTCAACCAAGGGGGTCTCCCCGATGTGAAGTCCCAATTAGACCTCTATGTCGTTTGGAATAGGAGCCCCATTTGGAGTATTGTCTTGGTTTCCATAAATTCTTATAGATTTTCCTTGGCTCTAACTTTTAGCAAGAGAGAGGGATACACGTATTTTCGAAAGGCAAGTGAGTGTGCCTGGTGAGTGTTTAATCATAGGTGTGTCGAGTTTCTTCTACTGCAGAGGGGAAGAAAGGTGAGCCTCTAAGAGAGAGATAATAGTACCACTCTAGTAGAAATACACACGAACAGGAAGAATCCATCTAACATCTAGCAAAATAGTGCACAAAAATGTGACAATCATGTAACCAACTTTATCAAGAAGGATCTTTCTAGCATTCAACGGATTAGTGCATAAATATGTGATGGTCATAACAACCATTACAACACATTATCAATATGATAAGTACTAAAATAACTTAAATATTTAAACTACTCTAGTACAGATTAACGAAAACATGAATTACAAACATCCACAAAATAGTCTTACAAATATTCATCATGCATGAAAAACGTGTTGGCCATAAGGCTTCTCATATTAAGTAAATGTTCCAAGACACATGTATACAATGAACGTCACTAGCTCCAATAGTGGAGCATTGGAGCCAGTCCTTACTCAAAAGAACTATCTTGTCTCTCTAATTCCTTGCAGGAGGAGCCAAGGTGAAAAATACTTTGCTCATACAATGAGGGTGTATATATAACCAAGAGGTGATGCTTCACCTTCCTTGTGACTCTTTGACTACTTCCATGATTGTTTGACTTCCTATGACTCTTCAACTTTACATGATTCTTCATATTCTAAATTTTTCCTTTAGGCTTCCATTTTACAATACATTTTGAATAGATAATTACATAATCCACAATAATGATGTGGCATATGATGACTCGTGAAAGGACATGGCATGAAACTGATGACATGGACTGCATGATGATGTGGCAGTGCCAAGCTATCATTCTTACTGCTTCTTTTTTTATGTATTCAATAAGAGATGTTCCCAATGCTTCATATTCATGAGAGATATGCTTTGTTCTCCATATCTACCCTCCAAAGGGCAATGAATTAGATGGGATCTTCAAGTGCTCTTGATCTTTGGTATTCTCTTGTAATCTAACGGTTCCTTTGTCTTCTTGTCTGATGATCATCTTATCTCCCCATCTCCTTAGATGTCTTCTAGCATGTCCTCCTTCTCCATCTTCTTCTTCATCATATTGCCATATCATGATAGAGCTCCTACATCTGCAACCAACTCATGAAAAGATAACATAAGTCCGATAAACCCCTAGTCTAAGATGATGCCTGATGATCCATTTACTGAGCCAAAACTGAGTGGTAGTCCAAGGGAGAGGCTCAATGACAGCGCAGTTGCACAACTCAAGAATTCAAGGGTCAGGCTTGAACCTTGAGACTGCGCAATGCATAGTTTAGACTGGACTAAGGAAGAAGATTGCGTAGTTTGGGAGCTCAGTGAGGAAGATTGAAGGGTTGGGAACTGATTCAGCCAACTACGTAGTTCTGGAAGACATAAGAGACTGGGTGATTGCATAATTGTGCAGTTCAAGAGCTCAAGGATGAGGCCTGAGCCTTGAGACTGCGCAATGCGTAGTTCTGGCTAGGAAGGAGAGATAAATTGTGTATTTTTGGGAATCAATGAGACAAGTTAAGGGGTTTTATATTGTTTCGGTCAATTGCGCAGTTCTAGGAGGCAAAGAAAGTATGGTAATTGTGCAATTACGTAATTCAAGAGCTCAGGGTCTGAGCTATAGTTCATACATTACATAGTGCGCGGTTGGGGCTAGGTTGGAGGGTTGAATTGTTGAATTTTGGAGGCCAAGGCTTGGGCTTGAGCACTGAAACTACGTAGTGCATAGTCCTGTGAAGAAGGAACTATGAATTACGCAATTTCAAGGGGAAAGGTTGAAGCTTGAGGGTTGGAATTTGCAATTCAAGAAGGCCATATGAGGCTAAGTTGCTGGGAATTTTCCAAAATTTGGTTGTGTGGGATCAATGAAACTAATGTGCACAGAGATAGGACATAACTGTGATCACACACTTAGAAAATTGATGACACACCATATATCATACAGAATACATGAACACATACTTCCCTTAGTGCGACAACCTTTTCAATAGCTTACGACAAGTGCGACACTAAAGATACACTTTGCGACAACAATGACGACACATGCGATAGTGTGTGAAACTTCAGAAATGAGTTTGAAACATGCCTGCATGATAGGAAAAACTCATTATCACAAATATTTCCCCTTCAAACAAACCAAAACTCCACTTTACATGATGAGTGGCAATTCCCACACCAAAAGACGACACTTGATATATGAAAATAAGAGTGCGAACGACACTTGCAACATGTGAATGACGATGAAAACAACACATGTTAGGGAAAAGATAACATGAAAACGACACTAACTAAAGGGAAATAAATCAAAAAAGACATTTTTAAACTTGAAAACAACACTCACGAAAACAAAGGTGCACGAAAGAGAAATTTTGCAAAACTCATCGAAATAGAAGTACAAATGCAGCTAGAAGTGAGAAATCGTCGATGTCACTGCACATTGGCTGTGAACATGGATTGGACGTTGCATAGGCACAATATTGATGAACCGCGCTATTATTTTTCAAACTTGTGTAAAATAATATGCTCATGAACTTGTTATGGAATAAGCATGTGTGAGAAAGTACCCTCTGTTATCCCCTACAATTTCCTAGGTTGAGGAGGAGATCGAAAGAGGTAACCTCAAACCACTTTCAGTTTAGTAGCTAGCCATACTGAATCAGAGAGGAATATCTCTAAACATTTTTCAATGAATAAGTGAAAAGAAATAGGTTTTAGGCTAGATATACAAGTTTTTCTTGAGTATTTGTGAATTCAGGGTTTTTAGTTTGCTGGACTATGGAGTAGAGGAGGTAATTAGGTCAAAGCTTCAAGTATGCAGTAACAAGTATAAAGAGGAGCTAGATATTAGTGTGTTATGGTGAAATTAAAGTGTTTTTCAATGTAGTGTTGGTCTATGCATTTAATACAACATAATGAACATGTGAAAGCATGAATTCATTAGTCTTGGAAGAAAAGAAACACAAGCATTATTTCCACATAAATAGAGCTGAAATCTAAGATTTGTGTCTATATATCTGCAAGGAAACTCATAGGAAGAAGATAAAGCATGAAAATGGAGATGATTTATCCATTAGAAACTGATAGGAAAAGAAAACAACACCATAGACTCACTGAACAATAATTCCTAAAACATAGCTGCAACTGCTCCTGTATTAGCTGTAAGAGAACATAAGGTATCAAGCCTCTCCACAAAAGTCCAACCTCTCTCTCTGAATGAGAAATGATACATATAGACTTAATCAAACAGCTTCCCCACCTTCAAGAGTCGAATTCCTAGGTGGTGGAACTATTTCCAATATTCTCTCAACCAACAGGTGAGAGTCAGAAGGTCAAATACAAACTCTTCTCTTAGACTTTGTTTTGAAATTTTCTTCCTTTATGTGGCCTAATTAACCATAAAAATAACCTATCATGTCTATTTATTTATGATTACATCATCTAACCTCAAACTAACTTCAATTACATCATGAGTTTTTACTTTGACCAAGTCAAACTAAAAACTAGGAAATGATAGAGTGAAATTTTTAAATAAAAAATTCAGAAATTTGCAGAAGCGCAGCACCAACTTTGAGCCCACTTTTAGGTGCCTTTGTGAAGCGAAAATTGCAATCTGAGAGAATGGTCAACGAGCCTTGCCTATCTAATTTCCAGAAGACCTTTAATTTTTTTAAATTACCAATGGGAAGGCCTTCAAAAACTCATTCTCCCAACATGTCTCCAGAAGCGCACTGCCTATCAAAAACGGTG
The DNA here is from genome assembly GCA_000404065.3 of Pinus taeda. Lineage (NCBI taxonomy): Eukaryota > Viridiplantae > Streptophyta > Pinopsida > Pinales > Pinaceae > Pinus > Pinus taeda. The sequence goes on from APFE030548617.1 coordinate 113,452, forward strand.
GTAGAATGATGATTTTTTACCCCTTTTTCTCCTTTTTCTCAAAATTTGAGCTCTCTTTGATAAAATTTATGAAATGGGTTTTGAGAAGAGGTCATTATCTTTCCAAAAATTTAAGCCACTTGTCATTTTGAGCCCTGAGGAAAAAGTGCAGTGCCAAGGCGCTACGCTTGTATGACTAGCCCAATTTCTGAATTTGGCACCAAAATACTCAAAAAATCAAAAATCTCAGAAAACCTTGAAAATTGGTAATGGAGTGAAAAATGAGGTATGTCATGCCCTCATGGATGCTTCATGAAGCATATCCAAGTTATCCCCTCATTTTTTTCCTTTAGGGTTTCCTTTAGCTTATTTTTCAACTACTTGAGCTTGATGTTACAAATCATGTTTCTGGTCTGATAATGATGGCCCATGTGCCTCAATAGCTTATTATCCCTGTTGGCTTTGTCAAGAAGATTTTCTAAGTGGCCATTGACCTTACTTAGCCAATACTCTCTATCTTCATTGATCTCCAAGGAAATTTTGTCTTCCATGTCTAAGTCTTCATCTAGCAGGTTATGCTCTTTCTCTTCCTTCAATGCTCTTTTGAGTCCCTTGGTTCTTGGTTTATTTTTCCCAGCTTTCCTTTCAGGTTCCTCATGTTCACTAAGATCCAACACTTCTTTAACTTTGTCTCCTTGTTGCAGTACCTTGGGTTTCTCTTTCTCCATAATGAGTTGTTTAGTCTTAAGCTAATTGTTCTCTTGCTCAAGGAAGGAAATGATGAAATTAGGGGGTTAGGGAAGGGAGATGATGATAGGGGAATTTTGGGATATAGATAGGGTTTATAGAAGACTTAGGAATTTTGAATGGAGTGAAATGAGAGAGAGAAATGAGTAGGAGAATTTAAAAACATTCCTACTAGGAAATTGTCCAAAATGATAGGTATGAGCTAGGGTTTACGTAAAGGTGAGGTAAACTGAGGGTAGATGAGTTAATTAGTGAAAGATAGGGTGATTTATACATGTGTAGAGGTATGAGATGACAAATTTACAAGTTTTCAATGTCATAACTAACAAAACCATCATTTACACTAGCCTTATAGCATGAAATTTCTCATAAATCCTAGATGAAGAAAACTCACATTTGCACTTACTTTGCCAAAGGAAAAAGGTGAGTCAGATGATGATACTTACTTGTGAATAAGCTTAGAAGAGAACAAAGTAGGAATGCAAGCTCAAATTTAAAATTTGGGTGAGTTTGGGTAGTTTTCAGTCTACTCTATCACAAGCGCAACGCAGTTAGTAGAAGCACACCGCAGTTCATAGAAGCGCAACGCCACCTCCAGAAGCGCAACGCAGTTCATAGAAGCACAAAGAAATCTTCTAATCTTCTTTTGGAGGCCTTAAACTGCTCAAAATTGTGAACTTGATATCTCGTTGGAAAGCTCTGGAAGTATGCTACAATATGGACTCATCAAGAATGTAATTTGGACACTCCAGCAGGGAGAAAAAATGATTTTCCCAAGGTCACTCCAAAAACCCAGGGTGTCTCTGACAAAAGTGCAGCACCAATTTGCAAAGCACTTTTGGATGCCTTCCACTAATCCAAATCACTATCTGAAGGTACCATTGGAAATATTAGGATGTCAGCTACACAATATAGTCCTTAAGCACTACCAACACCTGCTCCAAATCCCTGAAAATCTGTCTTGAAGTCAAATTGTTCAGAAGTGTAACAACTCTCCTGTTGCAGGTGTAGTTTTGGAATTTCTCTCAAATCATAATACCTGTGCATAAATTGAAGGAGGTTTTTGTTCCTTGGGTTATCATTGAAAAAAAAATATTTCACTTTTGTAAATGTCTTCTCCATTTGGTCAGAAACATATTTTGAAGCAAAAACGGCTCGATGAGAAATGATGAGATGAGGTGGTACTGCAACATTGTCTTATTTGAAATAAAACATTACCTTTACCTTTATTTTTCTTTCCCTAAGTTTCTAACTCCATTTACCAACTGAATTACTTGATGGACATGTTTTTTTTTTTAACCTATGGTATCATGATGACACATGGAGTGAAACCCTAAACCATGACCTAAAATGAGGAATTTAACCATTTCATGACCCAAGACACTTAAATGAAGATATGATACCTCGAATAAGACAATGACCATGAGTAAGTGAAGGGAGAAACAATGACCTAGACACAACAAACAATGACCAAATTTTATTTTGAAACCTAATGAAATGATAAAATTTGACCTCGAGACCCTAACAAACCTTGTAAGAGCATATTTTATCATTGGTGACTGACATGATTGGCAGGAACTAACTGATAGGATTCCAAGAAACTCTCCTAGGTTGTAGCTTGGAGATGCATGGTAAAATATAAATTCAACTATTGTTGCAAGTTTAATGGAAGGAATGATGGTTTGGTTCAAGCCAGATAACCACTTCTACTTTGTTTCACTCCAGACATGCGTGAACACCCTCAAACTATAAGGCTTTAGACCACTAATGCTCACAGTTTTAGATATTAGGTGATTATGGAGAATACTAACCATACCAGTAGATGCACAAGACCATGTGATGGCCGGCTACAACTAGTAAAGAAACCTATAAATCTAATCTACTAATGCAAAGACAGGATGACAGCTCTTGTGCATTAGATAGAAAGAAACCTGGGTAACCTATTCAATGATGCATACAAGACTTTGACATAGAGATAAGATGATAGTTATCTAGTGTTAAACATCAAGAGATCAAGAATACATCATATCAGGTACAGGCTTGGAATAGAGGAAAATGGAAAGTGAGCAGTTAACAACAAAAGAAGCTTGTATTAGCTGAAAATGAAGACGAGTTATTGCAAGTGACAAAATATCTACAGTCTCTAGAAGTTGAACCTTACATCAAATGCCAACCCTGATTACATCTTGCTTCTAGATATTTATAGATTTACATTACAAGGGCACTTGGCCGTTTAGGTATGGAGGGGTCATAATTGACCACCAACTGCATTTAACCGCCTGATGGAGTCTCCGAATGAGTTTGCTTGTTTCAGTGGAAGAATTTGATCTGTTTAGGTGTTGTGCTGTCCTTTTAGACGGTTGGAGTGCTCGTACCAGTGGAGTCCATGCCTGATGAATTCAGTTACAGGGTCATGCCTGTTCTTTTCTCCCTTAGCCATGCTTTCTATTAAATATGGTTGTTGGGGGTATGACAGTGCCTAATACTGAAACAATTGGTCATCTCCTTCTTCGAGAAAACAGAATGGTTAAGGACGTGGAATGCATGGATGAGCAGACAAGTCTGGATGAGCGGGAAGAATGCCCGTTAGATTGGGAAAATGGATGGCAGAGATGAGTCGGTGGAGGCTACTAGCCAAGTTGGGAGCAGGGTGAATTGGAGTCGTTGGATCTTCAGCGGACAGATCAGATGGTCATCGAGAAACGGAGTTGCAAGGCGGGGTGAATTGGTCGGGCGGTAATGGTTTCCATCACACCGCTTTTGGGTGTAAAGTGGTAAATGCCTGGGGTCGCGCGATTCCATTCAGTGATCGACACGTAGTAGCGGATGAGAGAGAAAAACCGCTCTCATCGTGTGCTATCATCCAATCAAGTTGCCAGCGCGATGAGAGCGAAGATCGTCAGATCTTGGCAGAAATGATCTGACGGTGGGGAGTGGTAGATAGGTTGCCTTTATCGGGTGCAACGGGAGTCGTTGGATCAGCAGGGGGTTGATCAACAACGGGGATTCGACGAGGGGTTTATGAGTGCGCGAGGTCATATGGGTGAGGTTTTATGGCGGGTTTGGGCTTTGCACTTAGAACTGGGGCTAAAAGGGACTTTGTTAGATTTCAGAGGGTTTATTTAGGGAATGGAAAGGGTTTAGAGATGAGAAAGGTGGAGAAAAAGGGAAAAAATGACCGATGTGAGCTTCCCTTTAAACTTAGCCAATCATACCATGATCCTTTCTAACCTTAGAAAATCAGCATTGCACAGCAGAGCTAACACTAACATTGGCTCCAGTTGGGGATAGCAGCTCCTTGGAGGTGTCAAGAACACCGTAGACCAGGTAGCCTTATCCAATGGGCATGGAGTCAAAATGCAAAGACCAAACTCAAAGCTGAAAACTAACTGACTAACTGAACTGACTTGACTATAAAAAACATATTGACTGAACTTACTTATGGCAGCAAACCATAGAGATCTTAGAGCCTTCGCCTCGGGCTTCAAATCCTGATGATAACTGCCTACCTGCTGAAGGTGTATACAAAATCATGTGTAATGATCCCTCTAGTGTAACCAATCCAACAAATGGCTACTTAATTGAATCCTACTCACACTTTCCTTGAGCAGGTAGTTCAAACAAAAGCTAGGCAACTCTGAGTGTCCACTAAATATGTGCTCATGATCGATAAAGACAGGAAAGTCCATCTTCCCTGTTGACTGTAGCAAATCAGTGTAAGGATCCTTTAAAATCTAAAATGTTACCTTGTCTTGAAATCCAAAAAAAATACAAGTACTCCTTTCATTTTGATATGAAAGAATACTTGGTTGTTGATCCATAGGAAGGCATAGGGAAATATGACTCTCTGCTACCTGAGTGTTGGCTGCAAATTCCTCAAGCATGAGCAACTCTGATTCTATCTTTGGCATACTATGTATCTCAGACTCATACTCTTCCAATTCATAGTCTAAATTATCCTTGAAAATAAAACATTCTTCAAGATTATTAAACATGTTAGTCCTATCCTCTTCATGAAAGAAAACAGTCCCTGTTAGTTGATCTCCTTGCAGGAAATCTACATCACAAATTGGCTTACTCAACAACTTCTTGTATAGTTTCATCAGTCTCATTTTCAATAATGGAAGAAATTTCACTCACACATTCTTGATTGTTTGAACACTGCAAACATGCCTTAACTTGGTTGTAACATGGCTTTTCAAGAGCTGATCTATTTCATCTTCAGAGAGAGGATAACATTGAGTTTTATAGAGATCAACATTGGCTTGGTGATATTCATTTTCAAGATTAGGAGTAGGCCTTTCTCTATTTTGATCCCAGTCTATTTCATCCAAGGAGGAAAATGTTGATTCTTGTTGGGAGGAAAAATAATAAATGGCTTCTAATATATCTTCTTCCATACATTCTTCATCCCCATACGAATTTTCAAGAAATTTAATGAATTTTTCAGAAATCTCACAACATCTATTCATCATTGATAAGGAAAAATTGCAACTTTGATAATGTTGAAATAAAACTGAATGAAAATCCTTTAGAGAATATAAACTAGCAGATGGTAGACTCGCATACCATTTCCTCGCTATTTCCTCCAAGGTAGCCATCAAGATCTTCATCAGGAAATCTTCAGGAAACTTACTCTTTAATCAGTGAATATGAAAATGAAATTTGACCAAATGCAAACTAGCATCTTCTCCATCCTGACCTTTAAACTTTGGCAGCCTTGTTTTCCAATCTATACAAGGAATACAATTCGAAAAACCAAGAATAGAGCTCGATCCATAGGAGCATACCTTCGAGCAGTTGAATCCATTTTGAAAATAGTTAAGTCACCAAGAAGTTCTTCAAACTATCGGTTTTTAAAAAGTGGAGTCACCATGAGAATTCTAAACCTTTGGATTCTTCGACACTGGAGTCACCAGGTGAAAGATGCACAACCTTTCTTATGTTTTATCACTATTCACCATCAACAATAAAATTTGATCCTTGTCGTTCTTTCCCAAGGGATATATGATATTTCGTTCCCTCGCAACGACGCCAAAATTTTTATCCTCTACAATGTCCCAAGCTGAGGAGGAGATCAAAAGAGGTAACCTTGAACCACTTTTAGTTCAGTAGCCAACCCTACTGAACTAGAGAGGGATCTCTCTAAGGATTTATCAATGAATAACTAAAAATAAATAGGTTTTAGGCTAGACATACGAGTCTTGTTTGAGTATTTATGAATTTAGGGTTTTTGGTTTGCTAGACTAGGGATTAGAGTAGGTAATTAGGTCAAGGCTTCAAGTATGCAGTGACAAGTATAAAAAGGACCTAGATATCAGTGTGCTATAGTGAACTTAAATTGTTGTCAATGTAGTATAGTTCTGATATTTTAAGAAAACATAATGAGCATGTAAAAGCATGAATTTATTAGTTTTAGAAGAAAAGAAACACAAGCATGATTTCCAGATAAACGGAGCTTAAATCTAAGATTTTTGTCTATATAAATACAAGGAAATTCATAGGATAAAGATAAAGCATGAAAAGAGAGATGATTTATCCATTAGAAACTGATAAAAAAATGAAACAACACCATATACTCACTGAACTAGAGTTCCTGAAATATAGCTGCAACTGCTCCTGTATTAACTAAAGAGAACATAAGATACAAGCCTTCTCCACAAAGTCCAACCCTTATCTGTGAATGAGAAATGATACATATAGACTCAACTGAACCACTTCCCCAACTTTAGGATTTGAATTCCTATGTGGTGGAACTGTTTCCAAGATTCTCTCAACCAATAGGTGAGAGTGAGAAGGTCAAATACAAACACTTCTTTTAGACTTTATTTTGGATTTTTCTTCCTTAATGAGGCCTAATAAACCATTAAAAAAAAAACCTATCATGTATATTTATTCATGATTACATCATGAGTTTTGACTTTGATTAAGTCAAACTGAAAACTAGGAAATTACACAGTGAAATTTAAATGAAAAACACAAAAATTTGCAGAAGCACAACACCAACTTTGATCCCAATTTAAGGTTCCTTCCTGAGGTCCAAATTGATATCTGAAAGAAATTCAACCATATTTTCCTGTCTAGTTTCCAGAACACCTTGAAGTTTTGAAACTGGCCCATGGGAAGGCCTTCAAAAACGCATTCTCCCAAGGTGTCTCCAGAAGCACAGTCCCTGTCAAAAAAAGGGGCAAAATGTTGATTTTTGACCCCTTTTTCTCCTTTTTCTCAAAATTCGGACCCTCTCTGAGAAATATGATGAAATGGGTTTTGAGAGGAGGCCATGAGCTTTCCAAAACTGCAATCCATTTGTCATTTGGAGGCACGAGTAAAAAGCGCAACACGCCAAGGTGCTGCGCTTCTGTGACTAGCCAATTTTCTAAATTTGGCACCAAAATAGCCAAAAAACCAAAAATGCTCAGAAATCCTTCAAAATTGGTCATGAGTTGTAAAATGATGTATTTCAAGCCCTCATGGATGCTTCAGCAAGCATATCCAAGTTATGCATCTCATTTTTGTCCTTTAGGGTTTCCTTTAACTTGTTTTCCAACTACTTGAGCTTGATGTTACATATCATGTTTCTTTTGGCTTTGTCAAGAAGCTTTTCTACGTGGTCACTGACCTTATCTAGCCAATACTCTCTATCCTCATTAATCTCCAAGGCAATTATGTCCTCCATGTCTAGGTCGTCATCTAGCAAACTGTCCCTTCTCCTCCTTCAATGTTTTTTTGAGTCCCTTGGTCCTTGGCTTCTTTTTCCCAACTTTCTTATCTAATTTCTCATGTTCACCAGGTTCCAAAACTATTTTACCTTTTCCTCCTTGTTGCAGCACCTTATATTTCTCTTCCTCCATGATGAGTTGTTTGGCCTTAAGCTGCCTGTTTTCTTGCTCAAGGATGGAGATGATGAATGAGGGAGTTATGGAAGGGAGATGATGATAGGGGAATTTTGGGAGATGGATAGGGGTGGTATAAAACTTAGGAAGTTTGAATGGAGTGAAATGAGAAAGAGAGATGAGTAGGAGAATTTAAAAATAGTCCTGCTATGAAATTGTCCAAAATGATAGGTATGAGTTAGGTTTATGTAAGGGTGAGGTAATCTAAGGGTTGATAAATTATTTAGTGAATCAAAGGCTGTTTTAAACATGTACAATGGTATGAGGTGAAAATTTTACATGTTTTCAATGTCATAACTAACCAAATTCACCAGTTACACTAGTGCTTGTAGCATGAAAATTTCACCTAAACCCTAGATGAAGAAAACTTGCATTAGCATTTATCTTGCCAAAGGAAAAAAGTGAGAAAAAGGATGATACTTACTTGTGAACAAGCTTAGAATAGAAACAAGTAGGAATGCAAGCTCAAAATATAATTTTGGGTGATTTTAGGGCTACTCTGGTACAAGCGCAGCGCAGTTCCTGGAAGCGCAGCGTCACCTCCAAAAGCATAGCGCGGTCTCTAGAAGTATAGCGTCGTCTTCCAACCCGCTTTTGGAGGCCTTAAACTGCTCCAATTGTGAACTTGATAGCTCGTTGGAAATCGCTTGAAGTTTGCTACAAGATGAACTCATCAAGAATGTAATTTGGACACTCTAACAGGGAAAAAAATTATTTTCCAAAGGTCGTTCCAAAAACCTAGGCTATCTCTGAAAAAAGCGTAGTGCCAACTTGCAGAGCACTTTTGGATGTCTTCCACTAATCAAAATCACAATCGAAAGGTACCATTGGAAAGCTTAGGATATCTCCTACACAATAGAGTCCTTAAGCACTACCAAAACCTACTCCAAATCCGTGAAAAACTGACTTGAAGTCAAGTTATCTAGAAGTGTAACAACTCTCCCGTTGCAAGTGTAGGTTGGGAATTTCTCTTAAATCATAATACCTGTGCATAAATGGAAGGAGGTTTTTGTTCCTTTGCCTATAATTGACAAAAACCTCTTTCATGTTTGTAAAAGTCTTCTCCGTTTGATCAGAAACATATTTTGAAGAAAAACCATCCCTATGAGAAATGATGAGACGAGGTAGTGTACTGCAACATTGTCTTATTTGAAATAAAACATTACCTTTACCTTTATTATGCTTTCCCTAAGCTGCTAACTCCCTTTACTCATTGAGTCACATGATGGACATGTTTTTGTTTTGACATATGGTATCATGATGACACATGGAGTGAAACCCTAGACCATGACCTAAAATGAGGAATTTAACCATTTCATGACCCAAGACATTTAAGTGAAGATATGATACCTTGAAGAAGACAATGCCCATGATGAGTGATGAAGACCATGAGTAAGTGAAGGGAGAAGCAGTGACCTAAACACAATAGCCAGTGACCAAATTTTTATTTGAAGATTCACTGAAAAGACAAAAAATTGACTTGACACCCTAACAACACCTTGTAAGAGCATTTTTGATCACCGGTGACAGGCTGACCTGACTGACACTAACACCCTCGACACTTCCAATCCAAGAAGGGAGCTCAAAAGCATCAACTAACTAAGAAGTGACTACAGACGGCTGATCGCAAGATCTGTAGTAGGCTCAAAAATTCGCGTGTAGGCAAAATTTTGGAGGGTGTTTGTCGCAGCGACAACACACTATTTAAACAACCATTGCAATGGAGAGATCAATTTGTTAATTCTTCTGTGTTGATTTTACATCTAGCGAGCACAATTATTCGTCTATCTATGTTTTAATTTGGTAAGAATTCACCCACATATGTGTTCTTTAAATGTTCAAATGAAGAAACTATCCAACATACAAATATGAATATGATTATTAAAATTTTTCTTTTTATTTTATTTGTTACCTAGATAAACTATTGTAATTTTTTCTTATTGTAATAGTAGAGACTATCAATAAATCTCTATATAAATAGTAGAGGATGTACTATCTTTTTAAATGTTTTTATATGTCTAGATTGAAAAGTTGTTTCATCTACTAAATCATTTAACCCTCTATATAAAAGAGAGAGTCAATTTTATGAACCTAAATTACTTTGGTTGTAAGACAGAGTCAATTGTAGACACCATTGCATTCACCATCAAAGCCATCAAAATTGTTCAGTAATCAATAAAATCATAGTCCAGCAAAGATTGTTGTGGGAGTTCACAAATTCCTCTAACATGGACATTTTAGGACATTCAATGGGTTTGATCCACCATGTATCATGAAAGGGTGATTGTTCTCATAACTATAGCAATCTCTCTTTTTTAATTCAATTAGCTATAAATGATGTCAATGAGGGTGGTGGAGCTATATTCCAATGTAGATATAAAAACTTCTAACTTTGAATGTCTCCCTTTTACATACCATAGCATTTTTAAAAGGGTTACAAAATAATTAGTTTCTACACGTTGAGATTCACATTAACTCATTTTCATGTAGCTTTAAAGTTTTAAATCACCTTCAAAAATAATAATCTCTAAATTCCTTTGATTTTACATCAATCTTTGCGTTTTTCTTGAGTGTAACAGTTTTATATGTTCCGTTAAAATCTTATTTATGTTTAAGGTATAAATCCTAGATCTTAAAAAGTTCAACACAATAGGTTGTGGATATTAGTTTGCCTTACTGCGTAGAAACATTCTATTGCTTACATGGTGTAGTGTTTTTCTAAAAGTTTGTGTATATAGTTAAAATTATATAATCAAAAAACATATATAGATAAAAATAATACTAATTAAACCTTTTTTACAAAACATTATCAGAGATACTAAGTTTATGCATGGAATAAAAAAATCTAATTACTTATATAAATCTAATTACTTATATAGATGAAACAGATACTAAGTTTGTGCATGAAATAAAAAAATATATAATTATTTATATAGATGATTTGCTGGTAGAGATGAAGTGGGGGTGATTCCTTCCCTTCTGTCTATTAGTAAAGGTAGACTGACTATGTTTTCTTGTACAATTTAGATAAATTCGTTTAGAATTCAATGCCATATTTTCTCACCTGCAACTCTCTCTCTCTCTCTCTCTCTCTCTCTCTCTCTCTCTCTCTCACACACACACACACACACACACACACAACTTTTGAACCATATATCCGGAATGTTTTTTAAATGGATTTTGATGAAAAGTTATAGTAACACTTGAGTTAGCATTTTTTTAATCAATTTACTTATTCCATTTCATTTTATTGTATTGTATTAGGTTAAAAAAACTATTTATTGGTGTAGTAATAGTATTAGTAATTTATTTTATTAATTTTGGTACTATTATTATTATTATTATTATCTACACTACTTTACTTTGAGCAAAGAATAAGTGTTTCACTAATTTTCTCATTTATTAATAATTTTATAAATTTGAAAACACCTAGTAGGGTAAGTTTTCTTTCTTAAGATATTAATTAAACAATCTCAATTTTTTAGTGATTTTCCAAATTTTTTGAAAAAAAATATATATCCAAATATGTTTCAATGTCATCTTCTAAATTGCCTTGTCTATTTTTCTTTATATTATATCATCAATTAAAAACTGTATTTGCACATACTTATTTAATTATTTTATAATTAAAAAGACACTTCAGATAAAAATGAATTAAAAAGACACTAATAATATAATTTATATTATGAATCAATTAGAATATTAGAAAATATATATATATATAGCCCCAAGGGTTAGCTCAGTTGGTCAAAATCAGTGCCTCGTCATCGGAAGGTCATAGGGTCCATTCTCTCCAAAGCCCTTGGGGTCAGGCCTTGCTAGTAGGCCGTGGGGCGTCAGCCTAGATTTTTCTGTGGATGTAGTGCCACCTGTTGACTAGGGTGTCCGTGAACCACTCTCAATATATATATATATATATAATATTGGTCAAAGTGAAAGAAATACAAGAAACGTCAATATTACATATATAACAAAAGATTAAAACATTATTGGTTTTACAAAAACTTTTATATCTATGTATAATTTCCTCTAACAAAAATTTCCATAACACTTATAAATGATTCAAATTCGTATAAACATATAATGCTTAAAGAATAATAATTCGAATAAACATATAATGTAGAGATACCATGAAACTATTTCAATATGATAGAAAAAATATTAATATAAGATATAATGTTTATATTTATTGTCTTTAAATTTTTACCTAAATACACTAAATATTATTATAATGGTATTATTTTTATATAACTCAAAATACTATTTTGACATTCTAACATGTTCTTTATATAACTCAATATAAAATAGAATATAAATAAAATTATAAGTAATATGTATATAATTAATCAAAAAAATTATTATTAAGTTATAATTATTTATTCTTTAAATAATAAATATTTATATAGGAAAGATTATTTATTTTAATTTATGTTTTAATGTAAAAAAATTATTTGTACATCATTTGTTGTAACATATTTAATAAAATAAATAAACACAATAAAATAATAATATTTATTTTTATATTTAAATATAATTAATAATTATTTTAATCATTATTTATTAATTTATTATTTTTATAGAATGTATTTTTTTGTTAGGAATAGGTTTTTTAAAATTTTAGTTTAATTATCGGTAGTTATTTGGTGGAATAATTTGACCTACACTAAATTTTAGTACTAGTCACGAAAAGGGTTTTAGATTTATCTCAAAAAAAAAACTCCTAACCAACCTAATTGCTCCCCAAATGCCACCAAACCAACCCTACTACAACTCACCAAGTGGAGAAAATGCTCCTAAAAATGAGCAAACCCAAAACTTGAAACAGGTGGGTAGGGAAATAATGTCACATAAATTAATGGTCCTTTGAACTTTTCCAAGATGTTGCAAGGATCTCACCCAGTGCCAAAATATAACTTGTGAACGTGTTGAACACTTTGAATATAGCATCAATGAGTTAGACCCCAAAACACTATGTTGAGAAGTAACACTATTTGCAATGACTTTACCATGTTTTATAATTTAGTGAAAAAGTCAACAAAATTTAACCAAAAATTATAGTTCAATAAAAGATTCACTAAAAATTATATATACATATAATATAATTGAAAAAATAGCCTATACATTTTTATATATACCATGGGGAATCACCTTTTTATTATGCATATAATTTCAGGTGTTTCTTAAATTTTTCTCTGGTTTGTGTCCTTGTCGCTTCCCCTCGATCCTCAACCTTGTTCCCCTCTCGTTCCCTTGATTATAACTGTAATATTAATAATAATATTCTTATTAGTAGTAATTCGATCATGTAAAGTATTGAAAACAACAAAAATGATCATTTAAATAAAACCAATAATAATTTCAAATTCACTAGTAATAACAATAATATCAATTCTTATATTATTAATGATGTCGTTAATTATAATTATAAAAATAAAACTAATAATAATATAATTTTAGAAAGAATAATAACATAAATATTGGTAATACTTTTAATATCACTAATAATAACAATAATAGTAATAATATTAATAATGAGAATTTTAGCAATAATAATAATATTGGTAATAATAATAATTTTGAATTACATTAATTAATAATAATAATAATGATTTGAAAATCCCCCCTCTTCTAAAAGCGTGATTATCCCACGGGGGCTTCACTCAATGAATCTCTGACATATCACGTGAGTTCGTGGCATAGTAAACAATAACCTTAATTTGACTCAATATTGTAAAATACCTTTAAAAATCACATTATTTAGTCCCCTACCAATATGAACCCAATACACCTTCCTAATTTAAAAAACTCATACTTCACTACATATTGTAGGTATCCATTTTTCATTAACATGTTTTATACCCCTTTATATTTTTTATTAATTTTGAGCTACATTTTTTATCAGATTTAAAAACTCTTTACCCCCTATATATCCCCCAATATATTATGTCATTTTTTCCTCAATAGACATCCCCCAATATGAACCCATGTGGTATGGTATTGTTGTCCTAGTGAAGCCCCCATGGATCAACCTTTCTAGATTTTCTTTCAGTCCCTAGGTATACCATCTTCTAGAAAAGGAGTTAAACTTTGCCCTTGCTCCTAGAAAAATCCTAATATACGATATTAATTGCAATGTATAGTTTGGCATTAAGGGATTATCTGATCCCCTTAAAGTGTAATGTCTCAAATGAAGAAAATTTTGAACGAACACTTCACATAAAAATATCATACATTTTACAGAAGATTGCGATGTAAAATTAAATAGAAAAAGCATTGCAATCCCATAACACAATAAACAGGAACAACCTCAACTTTATTATATTAGATAAACTAGGGTTTACATGCACATACAACCCATCTAGCTAAGACAAATTAGCCTCAATAGATCTACAATAATGTTGCAATCGGCCTCCAAAACAGACTAAAAACCAATAAACTGCAACCTATGAATCCTGAATAGATTCACCAAGGGAAGAGATGGGTGCTCACCCACTCTTATTGAATCACCTTAGGGTTTTTGTCATGGGGCTACTACTGGAGTAGAGAACCGAGTCCTCAACCTCTCATACAAGAAACAATACCAAATCCAAGATGTCCTCCAATGGTCTCCTCCTTCTCTTTTATAGATTTGATGGAGTCCTCTAGAACCTTCTATTTTTTTATTATTTTAATCATGGAGCATTTTTCCCTCTTTTATTTCAATTAAAATATTCTTTTTAATGCACGAAAAGGGTAAATTGGCCACCGCATCTCCTCAGGTCACGGAAACTCATATCTAATCATCTCATCATGTAGATATTCGCATTCCGGTTCCAACGACATATTACACTAAGGTGTTCCATCAATTAATCTCCCCATAATGCCACCTCGAGCATAATTAATTAAGTTATGCTCAATAATAACATTGATTTTTGACAGTTGTTGGAATGTGACGGAACGAAAGGAAAACTGTGTGGATGATTGAATATGCCAAGTGAATGCCATCAAATCCCATAACAACTCCGCAAAACTCCATCGGGACCCTTAGTGACATAAACCTACTCCATGGACCTAGCCATCCCCTGTCCTATAAATCAACCGTGGTTGTAGTATGAAGAAGAATAAAAATGGGAACATGACATAAAGATATCATTAGACAAGATTGTGAAATATCCTAAGAGAAATATTAGTAAGTCAGAATTTGAAGTCCTTAAATCTTTGAACAATAACCCAAACATTGTTAATCTCAAAGTCGACAAGGGTGGGGCAGTTTTTATCTTGGAATAAGAGGATTATAGAAGAAAAATGATTGATCACTTGTGTAACAATGGTGGTTATATAAATCTTAACAAGAATCCCCTAAAAAAAAATTGAAAGTTGTTACCTTAGTTATTAAGTCAAATAGCCCCATAAGTCATAAGCTTATTGAGAGAAACCCCCTCACTCCGATAATCTATGGGATTCCCAAGATTCATAAGGATTCTTCACCCCCCCCCCCCCCCCCCCCAAAGACCCATTGTCAACACAATAGGTGGGCCTACTTATCTTTTGGCTAAGTATTTAGCCCAGAAGCTCAAACCACTTATTTGTTGCATAGATTCTTTTTTTAAAGACTCCTCTATTTTTGTCAATGAGTTAAAGGATATTAAACTTCAGCCTAATGATATTATATGATGAGTTTTGATGTGGTGTCTCTTTACACCAATATCCCTATTAATGAATTTGTGGAGGTAATTAATCATATTATTGATCCTAATACAACCAAGTTTGTTGTGATTTGTCTTACCTCTACTTTTTTTGGCTTCAAAGGTGAATTCTATGAACAGACATGCAACGTTGCCATGTGATCTTCGCTCTCTCTTGTCATTGCTAACCTGTTTATGAGGAATTTTAAATCGAAGGTCTTGGCTTCGACTTAATTGTGGCCAAAACTTTGGAAAGGTTTTAGATGATACCTTCATCTTACGGCCACATGGTCATGATAAGTTAGATCTTTTTCTTCAACATATTAACAATCAATCAAGATCCATCAAATTTACCATGGAGCCTGAAGTTAATGGTAGTCTTCCTTTCCTTGATGTTCTTGTCTCTAAGAAAGTAGATGGTTCTTTCTCTCACTGGGATTTTCATAAGAAAACTCACATTGAGCAATATCTTCATGTTGACTCGCATTACTATCCAACCCAAAATATTGGAGTTCTCAACACATTAGCTACTTGTTCTTTAAGGTTTTTTATGAGAGCCACCAGGAGGATGAGAAAACCCATCTTCTGAATGTTTTTTAGAAGAATGGCTATACGAGATTCCAATATATCAAGGATTTTTAAAATGAAAACAAGGGTCCAAAGATAAGGATATAAAATGGAGGTGTGGTTTCCAATGTTCAGCTTCCCTTTATCTAAGGGACTACCGATAAGATTGTTTGTATTCTTAGGAAGCACAATGTTTCTTCCACCTTCATACCTCTAAACACAATTTGTAACTCCCTAAGATTAGTCAAAGACCCGGTGGAACCTAAGAACATGAAAAGTGTTTATTTGATCCCATGCTCTTGCGAGACTCCCTACATTAGAGAAACTAGTCGTTCCATTAATCAAAGGATTTAAGAGAACGTGAATGAATTAAAACCTTGTAGGACTCAATCCTCAGCTTTGGCGAAACATGATGAGAAGACAAAGCGCCATATCTATATAAAGGATTCCCAAGCCATTGCCAGTATTGATCATCTTCATCACCACAAGTTTAGGTAGGCCATCGAGATTGAAAAAATGTCCAAGACACTGAATGGGAATGATGGATGGAATATTAGTAGTTGTTGGATCCCATTCCTTTATTCCTAGGTTTTGTCCCTGTTAACAGTACTAGACCCGCCAACATTTAGGGGATCTCCCCGGTATGAAGTCCCAACTAGACCTCACACCATTTGGTGTAGGAGTCCCATCTAGTACGATGACCTGGTTGCCATTATCTTAAATATATGCCTTAGCTTTTTCTTGTCATCACGTGAGAGAGGCATGCTTTGTCTTCAAACAGTGAGGTTCGTGTGCCTGCTAAGTGACAATGTTACTTGTGTCAAGGTTCTTTCACCGTAGAGGGAGAAGGTGGAAGTGAGTCTCTAGTCAAAAGGGAAGAGTCCCAACTCTGTCAGAGACACACAACACAGTAGGACATGTGCAACTTCTGGTGGAGTAGTCCACATGGATGCAACAGCCACAAACACACAATGAACGAATAGCACGTACAACACCCAGCGGAATAGTCCACGGGAGTGCGACAGTCATTATAAAAAATTTATGGGAATGGTTATGTCTAATGTCCAGCGAGGTATCCCACATGGGCAAGACAACGTTAACATCTTATAGAACACATTTTCATAAGCATATGTATTAGAACAACTGAAATAGTTTAATTGTCTTAATATAGGGTAAAGCAACATGCATTACAAGTGTTCAAAGAATAGTCTTACAAACAATTACAATACATGTGTAAAAATGTGATGGCCTGTTAACATGCTTCTAAATTAAGCAAAAATTCCAAGACACATCAATACACCATACATCACTAACCTTGTAAGCAGGGCGTTGGAGCCACTGCTCGCTCCACAAAGAAAAGATTACAGACTCTCAAGGCTATGTGGGAGGAGCCAAGGTGAAAATTCCATTGCATGTACAAATGAGGGATATTTATAGCCAAGGGTAAAACTAGCCCGTGTGACTATTTGACTTACATGACTCTTCAACTTTAAATGACTCTTTAGATTTACATGTGGGTCTCCTGGAATTCCACATTACATTACATTTATTTACAACAGTATGGCCCAAAGTAGTGATGTGGCCGAGATGACTCATGACAGGACTTGACATGACAATGTTGGTATGTTCATGATGTTGGTGGTGTCCATGTCGAGTCGTAGTGCTGCTGCTTGATGGATGTGCTCTTGGTGTGTCATAGCTTCACCTATGCATGACAAGGTGTGCGAAGTCTTCGATGGTCTTGGTGTTTACTTGATGTTTTCACGTGCATGTTCCTCCTTCGCTTGTACTTTGACATGCTTCATGTGTTAGTTCGTTCGTGAACAAATCTCCTTGCATGCATTCCTCATTCATTTGTTTGCAAACAAATATCCTCACATGCCTTCCTTGTTTGTCTGTTCGCGAACAAATCTCCTTGCATGTGCTGTTCTTGTTCATCTCGTTCGTCATCGCATCATGTCTCATCCATATACCCATATCTGCAATCACTCATAACGAGACAACATCAAATCCAAAAATATCCTAGTCTGCTATGATGCATTATCCTTTGCTTTCGGATGCAAGTGACCGAGAGAGAGGAAAAGGGTCTTGAAACTGTGCAAGGCAGTTTTCAAGCTGGGATGTGGGCTCCAGGCACTACCGCTGAAAATTGCGCAGATGCCACTAATATGCTGAGATGGACAATCTGGATCAGCAATGACTGTTCACAGGATTTGGCTCAGTCGGAGGGTAGATCTGCGCAATTTTTTTAGGGAACCAATGCACGTAGCAGAGGGGTTTGCAGCAAAAACTACACAATTTCTCTGGGGAGCTAGCAGCGAGCTGTAGGAGGCTTACTTGGAAAAATTGCGCAATTTTTCAGGGAGCTGGCAGCGAGATGTGGGTGTCTGCAGGAAAGAACTACGGAATTGCTAGGAGGATGGCCTGTTGAACATCCTTGCACAGTTTCTGAGCTAAGCGAGATGTTGGCTAGTTGGGTGACTTCTCATGAAAACTGCACCGTTTTTCGGGCGAGCAGCAGGTCGGCTGACTAGGTGACTAGTTGGAAACATTGCGCAATTTTTTGAGGGAGATAGTGACAGATATAGGGTGTATGTCTGGCGTGTTTGCACAATTTCTTTAGTCATCAGAGCGGGCATTATTTTCATATTCTGTGCAAGTTTTTGGGGGAGTGAGAGTTGGAGGCTTAGTTGAGGTGCTTCGGGTAGCGTAGATTGAAATGGCGTGCTAGGAAACTTTTGCGCTTTTCTCGGTGACAGTCGGTCAAGTCGATTCTAGGATTGAGGAGTGCATACTACATGGGAGGTAGCATTAAGCTCTACACAATTCTATGAAGCAATATATAATCACTCAGAGTTGAAACTGCACAATGCACCTTAGTGGATGTCCAGCTGTTGGAGGATAGTACAGTCAACAGAACTTCAATAGAATGACCAAGTGTCTGAAAAAGTGAACTTGTGCATGTGTGACCTTGTGAACACACACTCAACATGACTCGATGACAAAGACACCTCGAACCATCAAGACAACAACACTCAGTGTGATTGACCGACAATGCAAGCGACAAGCGCAACACTTGTGATATATTGTTGAACGACCACGATGATGCTCGCGTGACAATGCATACAACATCGTGTGTGAGTGCAATAGATTTGTACATAACGAACAAAACTCAAACACAGCCTTCATCATCACCAAAACGAGGTCGCAAGCATGACATAGCAATCAAGAAGCCGAAGATGACAGTTCATTAAACAAGAGAAAAGGAAGCAAGACATGTATAAGAAACACATAAGGTGGCTTTTCATGTTTGCGCACATGCATGTTACTAAGGACAGGATGATATGACAATGACAAGTAGTCCTGAAAACTCAACTAAGAGGTTTACTTCGAAAGGTGTTCTTTACTTACCATACTTACCCTCAAGATGACCATGCATCTCACGGAGTTTGCATGTGGTCCTAATATTTTCCATTGATTCGTTCCTTGTGTAGGTTTTAACCCCGTACAGAAATTACATGCATACGAAGTCTAAATCACAGAAAAATAAACAATGTGAGAGCATAACACATAAAACACATATACACAGAGACTTCCCACTGGATCCCAAAACCAGGACTACCAGCTTGATTTTTCATTATGTTCCTTTCAATGTTACAATACATATTTATACATGCCGAAGCATCCAATACCATGGACCGAAAACCATTGCGTCTAAAACCATGGACCGAAAACCATAGGTAGGTTCACCCAACCTAATATAGGGTCCAAAAATAAAATTCCTGGGGCGCTACCCCGGACCCCGTAGAGGGGGGC
>APFE030548617.1:139226-166369 GCA_000404065.3 Pinus taeda
CTACCAGCTTGATTTTTCATTATGTTCCTTTCAATGTTACAATACATATTTATACATGTCGAAGCATCCAATACCATGGACTAAAAACCATCACGTCCAAAACCATGGACTAAAAACCATAGGTAGGTTCACCCGACCTAATATAGGGTCCAAAAAAAATTTCCCGAGGTGCTACCCCGGACCCCGTAGAGGGGGGCTACCCGCCCCCCTCTAACCCCCCTGTTCACTACGTAGGTTAGTCGTGGAAAGAATATAACACAACCCAACACCTTTGTCCCACTCCTAGGAAGTGATTTTAGCATGTCACCCTTTCTTGTAGTCACTAAGAGGTAGATCTGTGCAATTTCAGCGGACAGTGACTACTGTCAGAATGAGACCCTAGGAGGCAATTCTGCACAGTTTCTGCATATAAGACAAACAAGACAACTTGGAAAAAACTGTGTAATTTTGAAGCTCAGGGCACTACTATGACACAGGGGTCCTGGGAGGACACCTCCGCACAATTTCTGAGTGCACTGCAGCGGGACTCCTCTGCGCATTTCTAGAGAGAAATGTTGGTTGCTTGACTGCTTTGCCAATTTTTGGAGAGCAGTGTTGGCTAGTGTCTCTATGGGCTACAGGGTTTCAGAAGGCAAGGGAGGCTGGTGTCTCTGTGCACTGCAGGATTTTATTAGGCAAGGGAGGAAGCTTGATGGTTGCAAAAGAAAAGAGCACAATTCTAGGAAGTTGGATGAGACTAAGATTCTTGGGAAAATGGATGAAAGTGAAATCAGTGAAACATATGTAAACATTGATAGGACTCGACTATGATCGCACACGGACACTTAGTGACACAACATAGACCATCCAGATTACATAAGACATACTTTTCTTGATGCAACAACCTTCGTGACATGAGTGCATGAGGTGAGTGTGAAACATGTCTATGTGATGACAACCACTCATACGCACACAATTCCCTTGAAGCAAGAAAAAATTCCCTTTGCATGACAAACAACAACCCCTATGCCCAAATATGGCACATGCTACATGAAGATAAGAACATGGACAACTCTTAATACCAAGGAGGGGAGCTCGAAATCATTAGCTTACCAATAAGAGACCAAGGATAATCAATCGCAGGATCCAAGGTAGGCGCTCCGAAATTTGCATGTGAGCCAAAATTTTGGAGGGTGGTTGTAGCGGCTACAACACTTGGTGACACACTGGTAGAACTCTAGCTCTCTGAATGGACCTTGTTTCGTGAGAAGCGAGTCTAACCCTTTTGGAATTATTGTTTGATCAGTCAGCACACATTCCAATCAAAGTCAACTTAGTTATTTTCATTGGGGGTGAGGGGTATATTGGTGCACAAGTAATATAATTGTCAGAGTTTAATTTTCATCTATGGTGTTGCTCCACTACCAGCAGGCTTGGATAGTACCTCGATGGAGTCATGCAAGAACACAAGCATTGCTCCATTGCCAGCAAGCCTGGAGAGTACCTTGATGGAGTTGCTTGCATCACCTCTTTGCACAGGAAGCCTTTCTCTTCTTTCACCTTATAACCCCTTCAATTTTTTTTCAAGAACTATGCATAGGCACTTATTTATTTCATAGGCAAAAGAGGGATATTAACTTATTGAGAGAAAAGGAAAGCAGAGAAAAGAAGAAAACACTACTCCTACTCCTATGCTAAACAGTTCATGGGCCCACTCACGTGAAGTGATATTACCAATGCAACCACCGGTGCATTGGGTGGCCCATGTTGGTGAAGGCATGGTTAACAAGAAAGATATGCATGTAAACCAACGAAAAAGAAAGATAGATTAGCAAAGACCAACACACTCCAAGTTCTAAAACATCCACAAAAGGATTGAATGCACAAAACAAACATTCTACAGACATACCATGGTGTTGCAACACACTACGTGCAGACAGTAAACATACACACTCTTTGTACTGTGACATATGAGCGAACATGAGAAAGACCAACAACTTATGATTTGCAAGTGCACTTTTTGTGTAATATTTCTCCAAATCTTTAGCAATGGGATCATGTGATTCAATTGGAGGAAGTGAAATGTGGGTGTTTGGTTGATCTTCAATGTGAATAAAAGAGTGATGAGGGGCCTTGCGTGTTTCGAATTTTTTTTGATAAGAAGTGGAACTATCCTCAGGACGGTAAGGGCCTAACATAACCATCAGCCCAGGATAAAGTGCCTCGATAGCCTGCGGGGTTTCAAACTCGTCAATAGTTAGATCATCGGAGACCATTAGATTAGACATATTAAAAACAAGTGAATCAACATCATGATAAAATGAAGAAGTACAGAGATCACGACAAGCACGATGAGAAAATTTTGGATGTTCATCGGCATCCTCATGATTTGATGAATCATGCAAATGGGTAGATGAGAAGCAAGGATGTTCACTCTCTGTGTTTTCAGAAACTATAGATGACAGATGGGACATATTTTCAGAGGAAGATATGTCCTCTCCGTAATGTAATGATAGACTTACATTCGGTGTGTCCTGTGAACGATCGAAAATAGAAACATCCAGAAATGAGTTTCACAGGGAGAATCAAAATTGGCAGAATCACAAGGGATGTCAGGATAAAGTGGATGAGGTGTGGATGGAAGGGAGTTATCCTTCACCGTGATTTATTCTTTAGATTCCTGCACAAACTCATCCTGCATGATAGTGTAGGTTAGCTGCACAACACCAATTCCATCGAAAACTTGATCCTCATTCATAACACGTGCAGAGTTTGAAATGGAAGAACACAAGGTAGTACAATCTGGAGGATCAGCAAAACACGAGGACGAAGATTGAGGTAACAATTCCACATGACAACCAGCAGGCTTACAAGCCAAATCTGCATAGATATCAAGAGCAGGGGGGGTAGGAGGATGTGATAGTTCAACTGATGTGTGTGCATGTTCTCCCGCATCACTCTGTAGTGGTGGAGCTATTTGATGAGGGGAAGGTAGACAATCACTTGTGATAGCAACTGTGTCCGCTTGTGATTACGCAGCTCCATCACCGAACTATGCTAAGTGTGGTTCAAATTATTCTAAGAATTGTGGATGTTTGGATATGTAAAGAAGATACTTAAATCTTCCGTCGAGAAATTCCCAATCAATTTCATCTTCAGGAAACCGGTATGCAAGATTACAAAAGCATGTGTGAAATTTCTCAATGGATTCATAAGGTACTTTCCATAATTTCCTATTTTCTTTATTGAGTGCTTTACGATCAAAATGATTGAAAGCGTGGTCTATCTCTGTGACTAGATGAGGGAGAGACTGAATAGAATTTTCGAGCAGCGTGGAACACCAATGCAGTGGGTGCCCTCGAAGAGTATATGAAAATAGCGTGCAGGTCATGCAATCTTCAAATATTTCATGCCTTTCATAGGAGCCTAAAATGCTAACTGCGTGTCTAACCAAGGCTACTTGGCCTCCACCATTGTATGTTTTACGCGACAAGTTATTCCAGAGCTCTTCCGAGATTTCAAAGTCGTTTCCATAAGACATACAGCCCGGAAGAAAAATTCTATGTTTAGTCATGATAAGTATGTGGAGATTCAAAACAAATTGTTAGGACTTAGCTTGTCACCTGGCCCTCCTTCTAGTGCCAGAAATGTTGATGGTGTTGGACCCACCAACATTCAGAGGATCTCCTTAGTATGAATTCCCAACTAGACCTCACACCGTTTGGTGTAGGAGTCTCATCCAACACAATGCCCTAGTTTCCATTATCTTAAAGATAGCCCTTAACTCTTGCTTGTTAGCACATTAGTGGTTTTCTTTGTCTTCGAACAGTAAGGTCCATGTCCCTGGTGAGTGTTAGTGTTACTTGTGTCAAGGTTCTTTCACTGTAGAGGGAGAGGGTGGAAGTGAGTCTCTAGTCGAAAGGGAAGAGTCCCAACTCTGTCATAGACACACAACATAGTAGGACATGTGCATCTTCCGTGGAGTAGTCCACACGGATGTGGCAGTCACAAACACACAATGAACGGATAGCATGTACAACACCCAATGAAATAGTCCACGTGAGTGCGACGGTCGTTATAACAAGTTTATGAGAATGGTTATGTCTAGTTCCCGACGAGGTAGCCCACACGGGCAAGACAATGTTAACAACTTATACAGCACATTTTCATTAGCATATATATTATAACAACCGAAATAGTTCAATTGTCTTAACATAGGTTAAAGAAACAAGCATTACAAGTGTTCAAAGAATAGCCTTACAAACAATTACAATACATGTGTGAAAACATGTTGGTCTGTTAACAGGTTTCTGAATTAACAAAAAGTTCCAAGACACATTGATACACCATACATCACTAACCTTCTAAGTGGGGCGTTGGAGCCATTGCTTGCTCCTCAAATAAAATATTACAGACTCTTAAGGCTATATGGGAGGACCCAAAGTGAAAATTCCAATGCATGTACAAATGAGGGGTATTTAAAGCCAAGGGAAAAACTGGCCCTTGTAACTGTTCGACTTCCCTCATGGTTATTTCACTTACATGACTCTTCAACTTTATATGTGGGTCGCTTGGACTTCCACATTACATTACATT
This sequence comes from Pinus taeda, assembly GCA_000404065.3. Lineage (NCBI taxonomy): Eukaryota > Viridiplantae > Streptophyta > Pinopsida > Pinales > Pinaceae > Pinus > Pinus taeda. The sequence continues at coordinate 143,802 of APFE030548617.1, forward strand.
GATTTACAACAGTATGGCCCACATTAGTGATGTGGCTGAGATGACTCATGACACTACTTGACACGACAATGCTAGTATGTTCATGTTGTTGTTGGTGTCCATGTCGAGCTGCAGTGCTTCTGATTAATGGATGTGTTCTTGGTGTATCATAGCTTCACCTCTGAATGACAAGGTGTGCGAAGTCTTCAATGGTCTTGGTGTTTTCTTGATGTTTGCAAGTGCATGTTCCTCCTCCGCTTGTACTTTGACATGCTTCATGTGTTCATCCATTCATGAACAAATCTCCTTCGATGCATTCCTCGTTCGTCCATTCGTGAACAAATCTCCTTGCATGCATTCCTTGTTCGCCCGTTCGCGAACAAATCTCCTTGCATGTGCTCTCCTTATTCATCTCATTCATCGATGCGTCATGTCTCATCCATGTACCTATATCTGCAATCACTCATGATGCGACGACATTAAATCCATAAATCTCCTAGTCTACCATGATTCATTATCCTTTGCTTTCGGATATAGGTGAACAGGAGAGAGGACAAGGCTCTTGAAACTACACAAGGCAAATTTCAAGCTAGGATGTGAGCTCCGAGCACTGCCAGTGAAAATTGCGCAGAGGTCACTGGTAGACTGGGATGGACAATCCGGATCACCAGTGACCATCCGCAAGATATGGCTCAGCTGGAGGGAAGATCTACACAATTTTTTGAGGGAAGAAGTGCAAGCAGTAGAGGGGTTAGTAGCAAAAACTACACAATCTCTCCGGGGAGCTGGCAACGGGCTGCAGGAGGCTTGCTTGGAAAAATTGCACATTTTTTTTGGGAAGTTGGCAGTGGCCTGCGGGCATTTGCTAGAAAAAAAATGCGCAATTTCTAGGAGGTTGGCCTACTGAACATCCTTGCGCAATTTCTGAGCTGAGCGAGATGTTGGGCAGTTGGGTGACTTCTCATGAAAAATGCACAATTTACAGGGTGAGTAGTAGGTCGGCTGACTAGGTGACTAGCTAAAAAATCTGCATGATTCTCTTAGGGAGGCAGTGACAGACATAGGGCATTTATCCGACATGTCTACGCAGTTTCTTCAGTCAATGGAGCAGGCATGCTTTATATCTTTTGCACAATTTTTTTGGGGAGTGAGTCACGGGGTCACTACTCATTCAAATTCTTTGGTTGACTAGCTAGAGGCTCGGTTGATGTGCTTGCAGGCAGCACAAATTGAAATGGATTTCTGGGAAACTTCTCTGATGTTCTGGGTGACATTCGATCAAGTCGATTCCAGGGTTGCGCAATGAATACTGCCTAGGAGGCAGCCTCAAGCACTGCACAATTCTGGGCAACAATACATAATCCCTAAGAGTTAAAATTGCGCAGTGTAGCTCAGTGGATGTCCGAATGTTGGAGAATGGTCTGGTCGACAGAACTTCAACAAAATGACCAAGTGTGTGATTGAGTGAACTTGTGCATTTGTGACCTTTCAAACACACACTCAACATGACTCGACGATAAGACACCTCGAACCATCAAGACAACAACACTCAGTGTGACTGACTGATGGTGCGAGCGACAAGCATGAAACTTGTGATAGATCGTTGAATGACTGCGATGCAGCTTGCATGTCAATGCATACAACATCATGTGTGAGTGTGATATATGTGTACATAATGACCACATCTCAAACACAACCTTCATCATCACCAGAAAGAGGTCGCAAGCATGACATAGAAATCAAAATGTTGAAGATGACAACTTGTCAAACAAGTGAATAGGAAGCAAGACATGTAGAATAAACACATGAGATGGCTTTTCATGTTTGCGCACATGCATGTTATTGAGGATAGGATGATATAACAATGATAAGCAATCCTGCAAATCAACTAAGAGGTGTACTTCGAAAGATGTTCTTTACTTACCCTCAAGATGATCATACATCTGACAAAGTTTGCATGTGGTCCTGATATTTTCCATTGATTGGTTCATTGGTCCCTCTCCTCAACTCCTTGGAAGTGATTTCAGCATGTCGCCCTTTCCTTTAGTCACTGAGAGGTAAATCTGCATAATTTCAGCAGATAGTGACTGTTACCAGAATGAGGCCCTGGGAGGCCCGTCTACACAGTTTCTGCATGCAAGAAAGACAAGACAACTTGGAAAACACTGCATAGTTTTGAGGCCAAGGCACTTTTACGGGACAAGGGTCCTAGGAGAACACCTCTACGCAATTTCTGAGTGCAATGCAGTTGGACTGCTCTGCGCATTTTTGGAGAGCAGTGTTGGCTTCTTGATTTCTTTGTTCATTTTTGGACAACAGTGTTGGCTAGGGTCTCTCCAGGCTGCAGGGTTTCAGCAAGCAAGGGAGTATGGTGTCTTTGCACACTACAGGGTTTCAATAGGCAAGGGAGGAAGCTTGATGGCTACAGAAGAAAAGAACACAATTCTGGGAAGCTGGATGAGGCTAGGTTCCTTGGAAAAATGCTAAGTGTGAGATCAATGAAACATATGTAAAAAATGATAGGAATCAACTATGATTGCACACAGACACTTAGTGACACAACGTAGACCATCTGGAATACATAAGACATGCTTTTCTTGATGCAACAACCTTCGTGACATGAGTTCGTGAGGTGAGTGTGAAACATGTCTATGTGATGACAACCACTCATATGCACACAATTCCCTTGAAGAAAGACAACATTCCCTTTGCATGGAAAACAACAACCCCTAAGCCCAAATATGAAACATGTTGCATGAAGATGAGAACATGGGAAATTCTTAAGAGACGAAGGATAATCGATCGCAGCATCTGAGGTAGGCTCTGAAATTTTCATGCAAGCCAAAATTTTGGGTGGTGGTTGTAGCTGCTACAACACTTGGCAACACATTGGTAGAACTTCAGCTCTCTGAATGGACCTTGTTTCGTGAGAAGCAAGTCTAACCCTTCTGGAAGTATTGTTTGATTCATTGATCATGATGGCTTCTGCACTATCTTGTGTGAAAGATGTAGTCCCTACCATTCTCTTGATCGGTCAGAACTCATTTCAAGCCAAGTCAACTTATTTGTTTCGATTGGGGATGAAGGGTGTATTGGTGCACAAGTAATATAACTATTAGATTTTAAGTTTCATCTCTGGTGTTGCTCCGTTGCCAGCAGGCCTGGATAGTACCTTGGCGGAGTCACGCGGGAAAAAAAGCATTACTCTGCCACCAGTGAGCCTGGTTAGTACCCCGACATAGTTACTTGCATCACCTCTCTGCACTGGAAGGCTTTCTCTTCTTTTCCCTTGTTCATATTTTTGTTCTTTTTCAAGAATTGTGCATGTGAACTTATTTATTTCAGAGGCAGAAGAGGGATACCGACTTATTGAGAGTAGGAGAGGTTGTTCCTTGAGAGAAGTATGTTATGTATACCTCTGAGATACTTGTTAAGGTTTTCCCCCTCACCTTACTCTAATTCACTGAGCTCACAAGGGTTAACCCAAAAGAACTGATTAGAGTAGGTGATACTAGTTAAAGCACAAGCATTGTGTTTTCACCAAGACTCACTCTTAACAGGACGTATTTACCATCAAAGCATCATCGACTGAAGATAACAAGTTCTTCATAAAGGGAGAGGAAAACAGATAACCAGATGTTGATAGTTGTACAATTCCTCTTAGATTCGCCCAACTTGTCTCGAGAGCCAAACACAGTTTCACGAGAGGCTAACCTACGGGCACAAGCAAGCAAAGAAAGTAAAAAGAAAAAAGTAGAAGAGAAGTGAGAGAAAAACAAGTAAGCAAAGCAGGCAAGAAATCAAACCAAAACAAGCAAGCAAACATTCAAACCAGAAGGCAAAGAAAAGAAGAGAAAAGAAGCAAACACTACTCCTAATCCTATGCTAAACAGTGCATGGGCCTACTCACGTGAATTCAACCATCGGCGCATTGGCTGGCCCATGTTGGTGAAGGCATGGTTAACAAGAAAGATATGCATGTAAACCAGCGGACAAGAAGGATAGATCAGCGAAGACCAACACACTATGAGTTCTAAAAAATCCACAGAAAGAGTGAATGCACAAAACAAACATTTTGTAGATGTACCATGGTGTTGTGACACACTGCATGCAAATAGTAAACATACACACTCCCTGTACTGTGACATACGAGCGAACATGAGAAATACCAACAACTTATGCTTTACAAGCACACTCATTGTGTAACATTCCTCCAAATCTTGAGCAATGGGATCATGTGATTTGAGTGGAGGAAGCGAAATGTGGGTGTTTGGTTGATCTTCAATGTGAAACAGAGAATGATGAGGAGACTTGGGTGTTTCGAAAATTTTCTGATCAGAAGTGGAACTAACCTCAAGATGACGAGAACCTAACATAACCATCATCCCAGGCTGAAGTGCCTTGACAGTTAGCGGGGTTTCCACTCCGTCAATAGGTAGATCATCGGAGACCAATGGCTTAGACAAATTAACAATGAGTGAATCAACATCGTGGTCAAATGAAGAAGTACAGAGATCATGACAACCACAATCAAAAAATTTGGGATGTTCGACAACATCCTCATGATTTGATGAATTGTGTAGAGGGGTAGATGAGAAGCAAGGATGTTCACCCTCAGTGTTTTCAGAAATGATAGATGACAAATGGGACGATTTTCAGAGGATGATGTGTCCTCTCTGCAATGTAATGACAGACTGACATCCAGTGCATCTGATGAACAATTGGAAGTAGAAACATCCGGAAATGAGTTTTCATAGGGAGAATCAAAAGTGGCAGAATCACAAAGGATGTCATGATAGAGAGGATGAGGCATGGATGGAAGGGAGTCATCCTTCACAATCGGTTATTCTTTAGATTCCAACACACACTCATCATGCATGATAGTGCAGGTTGGTTGCACAACACCAACTCTGTCGACAACTTGATCCTCGTTCACAACACGTTTGGAGTCTAAAATGAAAGAACACAAGATAGTACAATCTGAAGGATTAGCAGAATGTGGGGACGGAGGTTGAGGTAACAAGTCCACATGAAAACCAGTAGTCTTGCAAGCCAAATCTGCGCAGATATCAAGAGCAGGTGGGGTAGGAGGATGTGATAGTTCAACTAATGTGTGTGAATGTTCTCCCGCATCACTCTGCGATGGTGGAGTCGTTTGATGAGTGGAAGGAAGACAGTCACTTGTAACAGCAACTATGACCACTTGTGATTTCGTAGCTCCATCATCGAAGTATGCTGACCGGGGTTTGAATGATTCTAAGAATTACAGATTTTTGGATATGTAAAGAAGATACTTAAATCTTATGTCGAGAAATTCCCAATCAATTTCCTCTTCAGGAAACCAGTATGCAAGATTGCAAAATCATGTGTGAAATTGCTCAATGGATTCATCAGGTGCTTTCCGTAATTTCAGAATTTCTTTATTGTGTGCTTTATGGTCAAAATGATTGAAATCATTGTCTATCTCTACAACGAGATGAGGGAGAGAGTGAATAGACTTTTAAGGAAGCGTGGCACACAAATGTAGTGGGTGCCCTCGAAGCGTGTATGAGAATAGTGTGTAGGTCATGTATTCTTCAAATATTTCATACCTTTCACAAGAGCCTACAACGCCAACTGCATGTCTAACCAAGGCTACCCAGCTTCCACCATTGTATGTTTTATGTGAAAATTTATTCCATGGCTCTTCCAAGATTTCAAAGTCATTTCCATAAGATATACACCCTGGAAGAGAAATTTTGTGTTTATTCATGATAAGTATGTAGAGGTTCAAAACAAATTGTGAGGACTCAGCTTGCCATCTGGCCCTCTTTCTAGCGCCAGAAATGTTGATGGTGTTGGATCTGCCAACATTAAGGGGATCTCCCCAGTATGAAGTCCCATCCGGTACAATGGCCCAGTTGCCATTATCTTAAAGACATGCCTTAGCTCTTGCTTGTCAGCACGTAAGAGTGGCCTGCTTTGTCTTTGAACAATGAGGTTCACATGCTTGGTGAGTGCAAGTGTTACTTGTGTCAAGGTTGTTTCACCACATAGGGAGAGGGTGGAAGTGAGTCTTTAGTCGAAAGGGAAGAGTCCCAACTCTGTTAGAGACACACAATATAGCAGGACATGCACAGCCTCAGGTGGAGTAGTCCACACAGATGCGACAGTCACAAACACACAATAAACGGATAACACGTACAACACCCAACGGAATAGTCCACGCGAGTGCAACAATCATTATAACAAGTTTATGGGAATTGTTCTGTCTAGTGTCCAGTGAGGTATCCATCATGGGAAAGACAATGTTAACAACTTATACAACACATTTTCATAAGCATATGTATTAGAACAACCGAAATAGTTCAATTGTCTTAAGATAGGTTAAAGCAACATGCATTACAAGTGTTCAAAGAATAGTCTTACAAACAATTACAACACGTGTGCAAATGTGTTGGCCTGTTAACAGACACCTGAATTAAGCGAAAGTTCCAAGACACATCGGTATGCCATACATCACCAACCCCGTAGGCGGGGCGTTGGAGCCATTGCTTGCTCCTCAAAGAAAATATTACAGACTCTCAAGGCTATGTGGGAGGAGCCAAGGTGAAAATTCCATTGAATGTACAAATGAGGGGTATTTATAGCCAAGGGTAAAACTGGCCCTTGTGACTGTTCGAATTCCCTTAAGACTGTTTGACTTACATGACTCTTCAAATTTGCATGACTCTTCAAATTTACATGTGGGTCTCTTGGACTTCCACGTTACATTACATTGATTTGCAACAGTATGGCCCATAGTAGTGATGTGGTTGAGATGACTCATGACACGAATTGACACGACAGTGCTTGTATGTTCATTTTGTTGGTGGTGTCCATGTCGAGCCGCAATGATGCTGAGTGATGGATGTGCTCTTGGTGTATCATAGCTTCACCTTCGCATGACAAGGAGTGCAGAGTGTTCAATGGTCTTGGTGTTCGCTTGATGTTTGCATGTGCATGTTCCTCCTTTGCTTATACTTTGACATGCTTCACGTGTTCGCCTGTTCATGAACAAATATCCTTACATTCATTCCTTGTCCGTCCGTTCACGAAAAAATCTCCTCGCATGCATTCCTTGTCCGTTCGTTCGTGAAAAAATATCCTTGCATGTGCTCTCCTTGTTCATCCCATTCATCGTCGTGTCATGTCTCATCCATGTACCTGTATCTGCAATCATTCATGACAAGATGACATCAAATCTAGAAATATCCTAGTCTACCATGATGCATTATCCTTCGCTTTCGAATGCAGGTGACCGGGAGAGAGGACAAAGCTCCTGAAACTGTGCAAGGCAAATTTCAAGCTGGGATGCGGGCTTTAGGCACTGCGATGAAAATTGTGCAGATGTCACTGGTAGACTAGGATGGACAATCCGGATCAACAATGACTATCTGTGGGATATGGCTCAGCTGGAGGGAAGATCTGCCCAATTTGTTTAGGGAAGTAGTGCAGGCAGCAGAGGGGTTGGTAGCAAAAACTGCAAAATTTCTCTGGGGAGCTTGTTATAGACATTTTTGGGCACTGCAACCCCAATCATACATGTCCATAAACCAAGGGCTCCTAAGTCCCTAAAAGTGTTGCTTCACACCCTAAAGGAACAAGGTCACCTGATTACATCATCTCCCAGAAGTTCTCCATGGAAAACTGCTCAGAACTGGTCAAAACTGGACCATACTGAAAGCCTAGTGCAGAGGGTGCGATGCATATCACCTTCCCAGTGTACAAGGTGCGATGCATACTAAATTGCTCCTCTGTAGGGCGCGATGGTCGAGAATGGACAAATGGCAGGGAAAAAATGCGAGGTGGAAGACCATGGAATCTTCCAGAAGCTTCCCCTCTAATACTTGCCTCTCTATTTTCGAACAGGGATGAGTAAGATATCATCATTCTCCAAGTGGAAGCAGGAACTATCAGAGAGAAGACACTAATGAAGGCCCCAGAAGATGACTCACCTCCCTATAATCATCTATATATGGATCCCTCATCACAAAGATCCAGAAGCTGGAATTTTGTATCTTATATAGAAGTGTTGTTGGTTATCTAGTGTACATTCATAGTGTTGGGTGATCTAAGCTTTGCTTGAGGTGAAGAAGGGCTTTCTAGCTGGAGGATGATGCTAGGTCAAAACATATGGTTGTAATCCTCTTGCTACTTTTCATCTTAATAAAGCTATTCTAGTTTTCCTCCATATTCTTGTGTACTTGTTTATATATGCATTTGTATGGTTAACACACATGTAGTCCTGTGTTATTTATGAATATAGATCTTTGTTCTTCAATAGTAAGTATGTTGTTGTGATTCCACAGGTGCTCTTTGAAGCTAGGAAAATGAAGAAGAAGTGGCAAAGCTCTATCAGGAAGGAGAGGAAATCAAGCGCAAGACTAAGGTTGGTCTCCTTGTTTCCCCTCTTGTCTATTTTCATAAAGGAAAGCGAAAGTAGACTTTACTTGTTTGTTTCTAAGATAGCCACCCATCTTAGTGGGAATAGCAGCATCCGAGTGGACACTATTCTCAGTAACAGATGGGTTCTTGGCTATCCTCAAACGTCTTCAGCTTTTGTAGAGTCTCTCTCTCCTCTATAATGTATAAACCCAGGAAATAAAATGTTTGAGCTCAATGGGAACTCAAATGGAAAGAAAAATGGTGCAGGGCAGTGATAATAATTAGAGTTACATTAGTGAGTGCAACAATGAAAATAATCAGAAGTAAATAATGAATGGAAAAACCTTCTATTTATCACAAAATATTGAGCTATCCTCGAATAATGAGCAATAATAAAATATTATTAACCCCATTCTAGAAATAACCACTTGGAATATTTTATTATATTTGGTTAGGAGGGAAAAAGTATTTAAACTTTTATTTATAAATAATAAATAAATAAATGATTGATTTATCATCTCAAGAAATATGGTTAAGAAATAATAAACAAATAATGATTTATTTAATTATTCCTAAGGGATTTAGTCAAAATTGACAAGGAATAATAATTAATTAGTGTTTAATTTTATTTCTAGAGAAAAATAAGATAATTTATAATGTATCTGCTTATTTTTCATAACTAGGTTAAATATGACAAGGAATATTAATTAATCAATAGTTTAATTAATTATTCCCAGAAGATAATTAAATAGATAGTGATTTATTTAATTATTCTTCATGGGTTTAGTTATAAATTACTTAACAAATGTGTTTTGTTAAGTAATATCTCATAGTTAAAGCAATTTTACTATGGTAAAATTGGTCTTACATGGTGTACTTTGATCCACTAGTAAATTAGGCTATATAATAAATTTTTTGGTGATAAAAATAATCATACTAATGCAAATACTTGATCTAACCCCTACTAGCCATGATAGGCATTTCATCAAACATGTCACAAATATGTAATCTTCGGGTCAAATCAATTTATTTGAGCATATGGGTCTCATAGTTATCTGATAATTGCTAAGAAGCATTGACACCTTATCAAAATAGCCACATTATCATCTATTATCTCATATATTCATTGTTCATTCATTTTCATATCAAAATATGATGGGAGCCATACATCAAGTCTGTCACAAAACATGCTCATAACTAGTATATAACCAACATAAATAACACGAATATGTCAGCCATAAAAACCACATATAAACAAGTATATTTTCCTATCAATATCATAGGAAAGAAGCTCTTATTAACATATGAAAAATGAAACCAGGTTTGGGAATTCAATGTACCACCTGACCATAGATTGGCTAAACTAAAATTTTCTTTCAGCCAACCACCCTCATGCCATATTCCAAGCATTAATGTGGGATCTCATTGAACATATCCAACAAAACCAAACTAGGGCTTCCAAAGTCCAAACCAACTCAACCCTCAGCAAGCAATTCCACTCATGATTAGACATCATGAACCATCACCACATTGGTCTCTACCCAAGCTGTCTAGGGCTCCAGATCATTTATTCCAACTAGGGCTTCTACGGCTAGTAACTCAACCCACAACTAGTGTCGAGATTCTAGAGTGTTTGTCCAACAAGGGCTTCTAGTACTAGTAACTAAACCCACCAAGGGTTTCCAAAGAATTTTTCCAAACAAGGATTCCAAGACTAGTAACTCAACCTAAGTTGTGACATGGCTTCAAGAGCGTTTTTCCAACCAAGGTTTCCAAGAACTAGGAACTCAACCCATATCCATAAGGAACATGAGAACCAACTATAAAAGAAAAAGAAATATGGACACAACATCATTTCTATCCAGGAATGGTAACTCTAGGAAAATCCATTGCCAATCCAGGAAATCATCCATGCCAATGACAAATCATAACCAAGAAACCATATTCATGTGCCATGCATGCCAAAAATAACAAGGAAATAATACATGCAACTTGGTACCTACAATCAAAACCCACTGTAGTTGTTGATACTGATGTCCTCTTGCAATTTCTTGCTCTTCATTTTCCTTCTTGCTCCAAATACCAAGTATGCCACACTCCTTGAAGAGTGCTCCAATAAAACTCTAAGTGTCCAAGAGTATGAGAGAGAGAGAGAGAGTAGAAAATGAAAGCTCCAAAATTGAATTGACCAAAATATATAAACTAATCCTCATATTCCTTTTTATTAATGATGCCTCTATTTGCTTCAATTTTCCATTATTTTCTTTCATTTTCCTCCTCACATGTAACCTGTGACCTTTCACCTTCTTTATCTCCTAATTTCCATTATTTTCATAAATAAAATGCCAATAAATGTCTCATGCCTTTCCAAAGCCTTTTCCATTTCCTATTCTAATTTCCATAGACATTAATTGAACACAGTGATCCCCATCACTATGTTTTTACCCAACATTAAGCTTGAATATGTGTCCCCTGACCATGGCTATTATTTTTCCTTTATAACTTTATTACATGGATTTTTGACCAAGGATGCTACATGGAGAATTATTTATTTATTTTTCATGAGATCCATCATATGTTTATCACTAAGCCAAATTTTGAGAAGTACACCGAAGTGGATGAAGCCTATGGGAGGGTAATTAAATTTTCATGTCCAGATGATTAAAAATGGGATAAGTTCCACGAACTTCTTGAGTGAACTGAAAGCAGGATTTTAGGTAGTAGCACAGAAAAAGCAGGAAGATAATGTAGCTTTTTAGGCGTCATTAAAGTAAATACAAGAGCATAATTAGCATGATCATATTTCATGGAAGTATTTGCAAACAACATCCTCGAATAGTGTGTTGTTTCTATATAATCAGTTTCAGGATCCCTATTTTGAATTGTATTAATTAGAAATATCCAAATCATTTTGGATAGAACTTTATTTTTGTAAAGGATTGTATTAAATTAGATATTTTTAAATTACACTCTATATATACATTGTAATTTGAAGTAAGAAGGGTTGAACCTTTAAGAGATCCAAGAGACATCATTGTACTTTTCTCGAAATTTTTGAAGATAATCAAAGGATTCTAACTTTAGTTTTAATAGCAATTGTGTTCATGTGAATTTTTCTAGTATATTCATTTTTGTTTTTCATCATATTTTCAAGGTAACATAGGAGTTAGGATAAGGCTATGTTAAGTATTAACTTCCCTAACAATCCACTGCAACGTTATAATCATCACTGAGAATAGCTAATTAAACATGTTGTTTAAATCAGTACCTCTGCATCATTTAATTCTTGCCTTCTATCATCTCTTGAATGTATATGTGTTGGCCATATAAATTTCTCTACACGCTTCTACTATATTTGATAAATTAATTATTCATGATGAATGTTTGATTATCATGTATCTTCTTCTTTCCTCTGTCAAAATAAATTGAAGGATTATATGTTGTTACTAGTGAAAATCAGCACTTTGAAAATGTCAAAAGATTTTGGATTTTACAAGTTTAAATGGCTTGAATCATTGGTCATCCATTTAAGATAAATCCATCACTTATATGCTTTAGCACAATTCCCGATCCTATAATTGTCTTCAAAGATACAACATGAGGAATATATTGATGTGTCCTAAATAGAAGTTTATGATTTAGAGTTGTAATTCCTCTTCTTAGAAAAGAAATTTCTTGCATTATCGGTAGCTTGTCCATGCCTGTAAATTTTATATGGGCTTTGCATACTCTTAGAGGGATTCCTTTCTACATTATTTGAAACTATTCCTTCTTGTAAATGTTTTTGAATCTTAGATGGAATTTTCAACAACACAACATTTAGTTTGTCTAAATTTTCTACGTTATGATGAGTCTTTCATTGTCTACTTTGTATCTCTAAATCTATGGCTTCTCATTATTTCTACTAGATTTGGAGGAGCTTTTGTGTTCGTCCCATCATCTAAATTTTTATCTATGATGCATTAGGTTTCTTCCATATTTCACAGTACCAATCAATTCTATTTCACTTTTGTGCTTAAAAAAGAAATCTAATATTAGTTGTTAATCAACACAATGTTTTCATAACATTTTTATCCTTCATAGGACAAGTTCTATCCCAAAATGTCCCGTGTTGGAACTATGATCTAATACCACCTTATCACTTACCCAATCTCCTCAAGGCTAATCAATTTTACAAGGTACTATCTTTTTTTTCTTCTTTTCCAATTTGATTATCAATTATGTTACCACATTAAACTAACTAAAATCCCTTGTGGGATTGAAGAGGTGGGGTCTCCACATTTTTATTTTATTTACATTCATAGTCCTAGCCTTGTATGTCTCATAAACAGTATGAGAAACTCAGAGACTAGATTCCCACTCAATATCAAATTAATGAGGGATTTAATTTAAATATGCAATGATTATAGAGGAGACCCATTTCCTCTTATATTTATTTACATAGATATTTTAATGTATTTTCAATTCATTTTAAATACATGTATAGAGTTATCATTAACTACTTGTAATCTCTCATTCCTCTTACAAGGCTATGAGTGATAAGTCAATATGTTAAAATTGGCAACTAGGGCCAAACTTCATGTGGGTCATGTTATTCATGGTTGATAATATTTTTATTAGATTCCTCTCATCAAGAGGTGTAGTATTGATATAAATATCATCTAATTCCGATAAGTATTCACGGAGATATGAATTTATTTTGATTATGGAATTATTATCAAGCCGACCTACAACTCATGTAGGCTTAGAAGCCCAATAATTCATCTATTCAAACACCAATGTTGTGTATAAATACAGGAGGAATTTTCCTCATTTGGACTCACTCATCTCATCGCACCTCTCTCTCTCTCTACTGCGCAGAAAAGAGTCTCTTCTCTACTGTGCAGAAAAGGGTCTCTCCCTCACACATGTAAAGCTGGAAGCTGATGAAACTGAAGTTGCAACTGCAGAAGTAAAGTTTGACTTGTGTGGACCAGAATATCTCCTCATCTAAACTGCACTATAGGTTCATTTGAACCTCCTCTAAAAGCTGCAACTTTTGGTGGTGGAATCAAGTCAATTCGATGGACAGTTTTCAAGATCTCGACTGCCCTAGTTTGAAGCAAGCTGCTGAAACTGAAGTTGCAACTATAGAAGTGAATTTTGACCTACATGGACCAGAAGATCTCCTCATCTGAACTACATTGTAGGTTCATCTAAACCTCCTTTGAAAGCTGCAACTTTTGGTGGTAGAATCAAGTCAATCCGACGAACGATTTGCAAGATATCGACTGCCCTAGTTTGAAGGAAGCTGTTGAAATGAAGTTGTAACTACAGAAGTGAAGTTTGACGTACGTGGACTAAAAGATCTCCTCATTGGAACTACACTATAGGTTCATCTGAACCTCCTCTAGAAGCCACAACTTTTGGTGGTGGAATCAAGCTGATCCAACAGTCGGTTTGTGAGATATCGTCTGCCCTAATTTGATGGTGAAGCCATTAATGTTGATGTTGTTGATCTAGAGTTTGCTACTACTGATATAAATCATACTTATTGTACTATTTCGCTCTGCTAAATTATTGAAGATAAAAGAATATTTGATCAAATAATTTCCCCACACATTGTGGGGTTTGTCCTTGGCTAGCCACCACATCTTGTGTCTCTTGTCTTGGCTTGTTTTCTATCGATCATTTAATGTTTTGTTTGCACTTTACCTTATGTACATGTGATTGCTAATCTATGGAATATAACAAGAAAAAAAAGTAAACTGTTATAAGCATAGAACATACCATAACTTAACATAGTATCAAAGCTGAGGTGAAGACAAAGCCTGAGCAAGAGCAAGAGCAATCACCGAAGAGAAGATTGGCAAGGCTATCCTAAAAGAACTATGGGGTCCTCAACACTCTTTCCTATTGAAGACAAGCTCCGTGAGAAATCTGACTATCACGGATGGAAGATGTCTATCGATCTAACCCTATAAGATCAAGGAGTGTTGGACCATGTAAGATGCAATATTGTTGAGCCTCCATCAAATGTATCTGTTGCTGCCTGGAACAAATGGAAAATCGGAGAAGTCAAAACAAAGAAGATCATCTGGGACTCTATTGACAAGCACTTGGTGGCCTACATCTCGAACCTGAACACCTCCAAGGAAATCTACGATAGACTAGTGATTTTATTTAAAGTAAATGATGCAAATCAAGTTTTGTTTCTTAGAAATAAGCTAAGGGAAATCAAGAAGGGTAAAGATGAGAGTATGCAAGAAGACTTCTTAAGAATCACTGAGATCAAGAACGATCTCCTATCTATTGGGGAGACTATTACTGACAAGGAAATGGCACTCATGGCTCTTGGAGGATTACCATCTGAATGGTACGTGTTCAGGACTATTGTTCTGAACAATAATGTAATTCATGGTTTCGAGGAATTAATGGTTAGATGCATTCAAGAAGAAACAAGGGTAGAAGAGAAATAAATGCCCATGCCTAAAGGTCCTCCTGATGCCTTTTCTTCTCTTGCTAAGAAAATAAATAATTTTGGGTCTAAATCGAAAAGAAAGGTTGGACCTAAGGGTGGAAGAAAAAGACGATGTTACATTTGCAATAAAGCAAGTCACTATGCAAGGGAATGCCCTGATAGAAAGGACTCTCACCGTGATGATAATAAAAATCCCTCTCATGGTAATCAAAGCGATGGAAAATTCAATAGCAAAGGTAAAAGGAATGCTGGAAATCAAGGAAGAGGACAACCATTCAAGAAGGCTAGAAATTCTAGGATGTATTAAATGCACCTGACCTCAGAAAGAACCTAGTGTCAATCTCGGCAACGGAAGACAAAGACTACAAGGTAACCTTCAGCGATGGCAAGGTATGTATATAGAAAAATAATGTGAAATATGCCTTTACTCTTGGGTTTCGTGTTGATTCATTATATCAGGTCGATGGAAGTTTGCTAGGTGTCATATATTATGACACATCTCTTAAGTCCAAACTTTGGCATCGGAGGTTTGCCCACCTTCAATATAAAGCTCTACCTCATGTAAGACAAATGGTGACATGGATGCTTGAATCTGAGTAGAGAAAGAAGGTGTATGTTTGGGATGTGCTGAAGGAAAGCTCAAAAGGGGACTATTCCCCTAAAGCCAAAGCAAGACCTCCGATATATTACAGTTGGTTCACTCAGGCATATCTGAGGCTGGCATTAAGAGGGAGACTACTACACCACATACTCTTGAGCAGAATGGTGTGGTGGAAAGGAAGAACCATACGATTGTGGAAGCTGTCTCTATGGGTAGATGATGTAACAATGCTTGATCTGGAGGAACCCATGGATCCTATTTATCCACCTGAGCCTCCTTCTTCTAGGAAGAGGCCTTCATGGCTTAGGGGGATAGTTGATGATGCTGAAAGACATGCTGCACCCCAAGGAACCTTCTGTGAAAGTAAGAAACATAACAGGTATCAGGGATACCTGACCATCATGAGCATGATCATACAAAATGAGCCTCCATCATTCTCAGATGTCATCAAGCATCAAGTATGGAAGGATGCTATGACCAAAGAATATGATTCTATTATGGAGAATGATGTCTGGGAAGTAGTTCCCAGACCCCAGGACAAGACAATTGTCACTTCTAAATGGCTTTACAAGATAAATCATGCAGCAGATGAAAGTACAGAAAAGTATAAGGCTTGTTTTGTTGCTCGTGGTTTCTCCCAGAAGGAAGGTATAGACTTTGATGTGATATTTGCACATGTTTCCAGATATATGACCATTTGCTCAATCATAGCCCTTGTGTCTTCATAAGGATGGAACCTACATTAGATGGATGTCAAGACTTCTTTCTTGCACGGTTCGATCAAAGAAGAGGTCTATGTGAAGCAACCCGAAAATTTGAGATTTATGATCGAAAATCTCATGTATGCAGGTTGAAGAAGGCTCTCTATGGGTTGAAGCAAACACCCCAAGCATGGTATGAGAGGATCTATAGCTACTTGATGAAGCTGGGATTCACTAGGATTGAAGCTGATCCTAACCTTTACTTTGAGGTTGAAGATGACAAGCCTCTCATACTGGTGCTGTATGTGGATGACCTCTTTCTAACAGGTGCAGACCCTCTCATTCACAAATGTAAGAGAGAGTTGGCTTCTGAATTTGAAATGAAGGACCAAGGACTTGAAGTGTGGCAGAAGCCAGGGGAAATTTTCCTATCTCAAGGAAAATATGTGGTAAAGATATTGGAAAGATTCAGTATGATGGACTGCAAACCTGTGACTACCTCAAGGATCTTAACTTTTAGAAGTCATATGGTAGTGATGTTAGACCAGATTTGCAAAATTCCTCTGAGTTTCATAAACTCATTTGCATTGATGTTCTTGGTGAACCTCCACCTGAACATATGTTTTGCAGTTAGCATTGTGAGCTCATATTTGGTTGAGCCTCACTAGATTGATGCCAAGAATCTTCTGAGATATCTTCGTGGAACAATTAGTAATGGGTTAAGATACACTAATGGAGAAGTGAGACTACTTGGATATACTGATGCTAATTGGGCAGGCAATGTGGTGGACCGTAAGAGCACTTCTGGGTGTTGTTTCACCTTGGGATCTGCTTCAATATCCTGGATGAGTAGGAAGCAGAAGTCGGTGGATTTGAGCACCGTCGAAGAAGAAGATATATTTCTTATAGTATGGCCTCCTGTGAGGTAGTCTGGTTGTGAAAGCTCTTCAGTGAGCGGTTTGGATTTACATTGGATACCACTATGATTCTCTATAACAACCAGAGGTGGGATTTGATTATTGAGGAATTGTGTATT
This sequence comes from Pinus taeda, assembly GCA_000404065.3. Classification (NCBI taxonomy): domain Eukaryota; kingdom Viridiplantae; phylum Streptophyta; class Pinopsida; order Pinales; family Pinaceae; genus Pinus; species Pinus taeda. Next base: position 160,985 of record APFE030548617.1, read on the forward strand.
CGTTGATTGCTCTAGCAGATAGACATCACTTGGGACATGGTAAGTCGATGAGTAATGAGGCTCCATCGCATTAAGATGATCTACATGTTGATACACCTTGTCAAAGCCCCGAGGAAAGATCTAATCTGTGATTTTCCCAAACGACTTGCAGTCGTCAAGAAACCCATGTACAAGGGTCGTGCATATTGCATACATTGAGCTCAGGGAGATTTGAGGCCTTGTGGTTCTTACTGGAACAACATACGACCATAGGATGACTCACCCTCGCCTGGTGGTGTGCACCGGAACAAGATGATTCGCTCTCTTGTGGGACAAGATGATTCTCTCTCTTGTGGAACAAGATGATTCTCTCTCCTTTGTAGCAGGATTATTAGTTCTCCTGTGAGGCCTGGATTGATGTGTTGTGCATGGTGATTGTAGCAGGATTGATGTGTTCTCTTGTGACACCTAGATTGATGTGTTCTCCATGGCGATTGTAGCAGGATTGATGTGTTCTCCTGTGAGGCCTGGATTGATGTGTTCTCCATGGTGATTGTAACAGGATTGATGTGTTCTCCTGTGAGGCCTGGATTGATGTGTTCTCCATGGCGATTGTAGTAGGATTGATGTGTTCTCCTATGAGGACAAGATTGATTAGTTCTCTTTTCAAGGCATCCTATCCATGTAGTCAGGGATTCATGGATGCATCATTGTATCTACCATACTCCCTATGCTAGGATGACCTCCATTGATCTGGGATCAATGATACTGGTCTGGGACTAGTGGTAGGAGTAGTACATTCTATGACACTAACTTTGGGTCAGTTGTTACTAGTCTAGGACCAGTGGTACACACTCTGAGACTGACTTTGAGTCAATGGAGGATGTTATTGGTCTAGGAACACTGGTGGGAGTTGTACTCACTATGACACTAACTTCAGGTTGGTTGAGACTGGTCTGGGACCAGTGGTACATACTCTGATACTGACTTAGAGTCAGTATGATACATCCTCGATCATTTCTTCTTCTTCATAATTCGGATAAAAGTAGAGCAGAACAAAACAAAACAGAGCAGAGCATAACAGAGTAGAGTCGTACAGATCAGTATAGGGAAGAAAAAGACAAAGTAGAACAGGTAGAATAAAGCAGAGTAGGGCAAGGGTCAGGCTATACAGGGAAGTGTATTTGATGGATGAATAGTAACGACCAATAGATAGATTGCAGATGAAGTTCTCCCTAGTTGAGAGGGAGGGTTAAAATTGGCAACTAGGACCAAACTTCATGTGGGTCATCTTATTCATGGCTGATAATGTTTTTATTAGATTCCTCTCTTCGAGAGGTGTAGGAATGATATAAATATCATCTGATTCTGATAAGTATTCATGGAGATATGAATTTATTTTGATTATGGAATTATTATCAAGCCAACCTACAACTCATGTAGGCTCAAAAGCCCAACAGTCGCATCTATTCAAACACCAAAATTGTGTATAAATACAAGAGGAATTTTCCTCATTTGAATCATTCATCTCATCACATCTCTCTCTCTCTCTCTACTGCACGAAAAAGAGTCTCTTCTCTACTGTGCAGAAAAGGGTCTCTCCCTCACACATGTGAAGTTGGAAGCTACTGAAACTGAAGCTACAACTACAGAAGTAAAGTTTGACTTGATTGGATCAGAAGATATCCTCATCTAAACTATGTTTTAGGTTCATCTAAACCTCCTCTGAAATCCACAACTTTTGGTGGTGGAATCAAGTCAATCCGACAGACGGTTTGCAAGATATCAACCGCCCTAGTTTGAAGGAAGCTGCTTAAATTGAAGATGCAACTGCAGAAGTGAAGTTTGACCTATGTGGACTAGAATATCTCCTCATATGAACTATGCTATAGTTTCATCTCAACCTCCTCTGAAAGCCGCAATGTTTGGTGGTGGAATCAAGTCAATCCGACAGACGGTTTGCAAGATATCGACTGCCCTAGTTTGAAGGAAGCTGCTAAAATTGAAGCCGCAACTGTAGAAGTGAAGCTTGACCTGCTTGGACCAGAAGATCTCCTCATCTGAACTATGTTGTAGGTTCATATGAACCTCCTCTGGAGGCTGTAACTTTTGGTGGTGGAATCAAGCCGATCAAACGATCAGTTTGTGAGATATTGTCTGCCCTAGTTTGATGATGAAGCCACTAATGCTGATGTTGCTGATCTAGGGTTTGCTACTACTGATATAAATCAGATTTATTGTGCTATTTCTCTCTACTAAATTATTGAAGATAAAATAATATTTGATCAAAGGGTTTCCCCACACATTGTGGGGTTTGTCCCCATCTAGCCGCCACATCTTGTGTCTCCTGTCTTGGCTTGTTTTCTGTGGATCGTTTAATGTTCTATCTACACTTTACTTTATGTACATGTAATTGTTAATCTGTAGAATATAATAAGAAAAATAAGTAAACTGTTATAAGCATAGAATATACCATAACTTAACACAATAGGAAGATAAAACCTATCCCAATGGGAGGTTTCCACCCATGCACCAATTGTATGACTTCAAGAAAACTTCTAAAATATATGACTTCAAACACAAATGTCAACATCAGGCCTCTTGTTCCAAATAACTGATGTATGGAATCTCGAATCGAATTATGAAAATGATAATCCTCTCAACTAAAATTTTGAGAAGCTAAATCACCAATGCACTAAGGGAATCATCCCAAAACATTGATTAAAGGAGAAGTTTCATCCCAAAGAATTGATGCACAAAAGGTATTAGCAAAAAAATTTGATGAATAGATAAATTTCAACCAAATACATTGATGCACTAAGGGAGTCAACTCAAAATTCCAATGAGTAATTTCCTTGGGTGCCAAGGGTATCGTTTTTCCTAATTGCAACTTCAGGAAAAGTTTTTGACACCAAATTTCTCAGTTATAATTTCAAAATAACTCTATGAAATCAAATTTCATTCAAATTATCTTTTGAAATATCATTTAATGCAAGGGTAAAGTTATGTTGTGCCCAGAAAATTTCAAATACATATTTCTTCATATTCCTTGATGTGGGAATTCATCATTCTTGTGTTGACAATATTCCACAACACTATGCATTGGATAATCCTTATCTTCCACTACTTGCATTTAATGAAGTCACTCTTAAATGATAGTGTGAGAATACATTGAAATCATTTAGTTATATATATATATATATAATATATTATATTATATATATATATATAGATATATATATATTATACATACTTTTTTCTGAAATGTTGAAATAGGATCCTTATTGGCAATGCCCATAGAGATATTTTCTCATAGGATTTAAAATTAATTTATGTATCCCATCATAAAAGGACCCAAATTTAGTAGTGGAGGAAAACTTTCAAACTAAGGTTAAGCTAACTCACAAGAAGTATTGGTATCTCATTATAAATATCCATACAACTTAAATTAGAAATTATGGATAGGAAACTTGTAAAATTTTCAAATTGTTCTATGATGTATCAATTACATTAGCCCAATTCAATATTTAAATTAACAATATTTCCAATAAAAAATCATCTTTCCAATCATCAACAGTAATTGAAGACAGAACAATAAATGTAATGACAAAGGAGACAATCAACACGTCAACAAGAGACACCAAGTTTGGTCAAACACTAGGGGAAAACCCCACAAGGGGGGAAACCCTTTGAAATTATTATTCTATTAAATTGTCATAAAAATTTCAATAGAGAGTATAATGATCCCAATATAATATCTTCTAGCAAAATAACCCAATAAAATTCAAGGATATGTTTCCAACATCAAAATATATCAGAGACAACGTTTCCTATCTGTGGTCAACTTCGGTCAATGATCAAATTTTAGTCAAACCTCCAGGTCACATGGAGGAGGAGTTATGCAAGCAATTGAATACTTCTAGTCACTCCCTTGAGACTATAAGCCAACGATTTTGGTTGAATTTTTCCTATGACGATCCAACGATTGTAACCCAAAACCCTAAAAATAGATGCGAGCCTCGAACCCTATAATTTCATACCTTTGTGAACTTATTTTTTCATTCCATCCTTAGACTTGTGTGAACCAATCATTGAAGAAGAGAAGAATATGCTTGGTGATCTCCAAATGAGCTTGAGGTCACTTATATTTATAGGCTTCCAAGGGTGACCAATTTACCATTAGGGTTGACCTGTCCAAATGTGCATATGTAGGCTTTCTTCATAAGTACACTTTCCCTTGTCCAAATTTGATGATCTTTATGTTATGCAACAAACTCACAAAATATAAGAAAATATAGATCAGTAACTTGAGAAATAGCCTCTTCGAAGGGGAAACCTCCTTTACATTACATAAATGAATAATTCTTGGATGATACAAATGATAACACCTCCTTGGTATATATAGGATTCTAAGGGGTCACAATATAATAAGAGCCTACATAACAATAATAATGTAAGGGCACAATAATTACAATAGCGGGATTCTATGGGGCATAACAATAAAAACATGGGGGATACATGGGCATAAAAATAACAATAGGGGTCTACACTAACAATAATAATAGGGGGAATACACTAGTGTTATAGGGACCTAACATGCCCCGATCCTTCAAAAAAGTGTTGTACCCAACACTTGAGTGTTCCAAATGTTTATGTATAAAATTATCATCCTCCCATTTGGAATCTATTGAAAGAAGGAATTGCTGGGGGGTGAATCAGTAAGTAAGAAAATCTTTTTCTTTTTCTTATTATGCTTATAGTCTCTTCTTACAATCTTTAACTTGTGAGAGAATTCATTCACAAAATAATGAACCCACAATATTTTAGAGACACATATTCAAACAACAACCACATGAGTAGCACACATTTGACACAGTGTTTTCACGTGGAAACCCAGAGGGAAAAAACCACCAATTTGTTGTTTGTTTATGATGTAAATTAAGTACCCACTTAATTACATCTATTTTTTTTTGTGAGAACCCACTCACATGAGGCACCAACCCCCTTTGGTTAGCAAGCACCAACTTGCCAAGAGGCACCAACCTCATTAGTATGTAGGCACCAAACTGCCCTTTGGTTAGCAAGCACCAACTTGCTAAGAGGAACCAACCTCTTCAGTATTCAGGCACCAACCTACCCTTGCCACTATTCTACTATTTCATACAAATTTCAAACTAAACATTGATGCATACAATCATACAAGTAAAATACCAACCAATGGTTGTTCACAGATTCAACTCCTGCACTCTTCTTTCTATGCTCACTTGCAGCATATCTCCTCTTGCTTCTCAAAACAACACTTTCTTTGCACTCTTCCTTCACTTTCAAGGGCTCTTCACTAACTGCTCTCCAACACTACCCTTGCAATTCTTCACACAACCCTCTTGCTGCTCTTGCTACTCTATT
>APFE030548630.1:0-18069 GCA_000404065.3 Pinus taeda
CTCTTCGCAGATGTTCCTCGAAGGGGTAAACAATCATATGGGGGTGAATGATCGGCTAAAAATAGAGTGGAGGTGAGGATGAGAACACGACCAAGGCTCAAAAGCTGGTGATAAGGCATTCACAATGGTTATTTACCGGTTCATTTTTGAATGAGCTTAAACGTTGGGGGAAACATTTGCTCATGATTTATGTTTATTTTTTAACGAGCTTGAAGTATGTGCTAAAACTGCTCGTGGGGGGTTTATTTTTTAACGAGCTTGAACCCTGTGGTAACATTGCTCGCCATGATGGTCATTGAGTCTTTGATTCACCATTAGCATTTTGTTCTTTCAAAGATTGTACTACCTATTCATTTACTTCATCAAACCGATTAGAAATGAAAACATATGCTTGGTAAATGAGTTAGAAACACTAATATTTTACTCGAATTACGTGCATGGTAAATTAAAAGTGATTTTTACCTCTCATTTTACCATTTCATTTGAATTTGGTTTGTTGGAGATGTGGAGGTGCTTCCCCCCCCCCCTGATTTTCACAAGCTGATTTCGAGAGATTTTGTGGACGATTCCTGACGCTGCTTAGACCAGGTAGGAGCTAAACTTGTGCTCTTCAATTGAATGCCTTTCATTTTGAATTTTGAGCTTGTTTCCTTGTTCTACTAAGCCTCTAGGGTTTGAAAAGCTCGCCTTGGGACCATCGCAGACTCCCTTAATCGAAAGGTGCGATGCATACTGGTCTTCTCACTGACTAGTCAGTATGCATCACTCCCAGTACACTTACTGTGGTGCGATGGGTGTTTGCCTGTTTTTTACCAAATGAAGATCCTGGCCCTTCTATTGTTTGTTTTTCAGAGATATACACTGACTATAGACAACAAAACTCCTGAATAGGACTGAAAATAGTGAGAAAAAACCACAGTCTGAAGGTAAAGTTAACCTTCCCAGACCATCGCACCTGTCACACTGTGAATTCATTATGCAGCGCACCTACTGCACTTGGGAAGTGCGATGGATACAGTCTGCCTTAAGGCAGGGTGCGATGGTACTAGTGCGAGACTTTAAACAAGTTTTCACTCACAGTTTGCAATTCAGTTCAGGGATTTAGGCCGAGTAAGTAATGTTTAGTATATGTAAAACACAGGGGTGATCGAAAGCGGTTACTAGAGCCACCACTTAGGGCAATTAGACTGTTTGTAGATCGATTGTTTAATTCATAAATGAAACTTGGAGATAGACTGAAGTGACATTGATCCACTTTGCATTTGTATAACAAATGCAGTTCGAAGGCTAGCTGGCTTGGCTTCAAGCTCCATCTGTAAGTTTATAAAAGAAACAAAGATAGATAGGCTAACAAACAATTTAGTCGCTCCCTAGCAGAGTCGCCATTTTGCTACCGGGAATAATGTCCACTCGGATGCTGCTATTCCCACTAAGACTGGTAGCTATCTTAGAAACAAACAAGTAAAGTCTAGTTTCGTTTTCCTTTATGAAAATAGACAAGAGGGGGACCAAGGTGACCAACCTTAGTCTTGTGCTTGATTTCCTCTCCTTCCTGATAGAGCTTCACTGCTTCTTCTTCGTCTGCCCAGCTTCAAAGAGCACCTGTGGAATCACAACAACATACTACTATCGAAGAACAAAGATCTATATTCATAAATAACACAGGACCATACGTGTGTTAACCATACAAATGCATATATAAACAAGTACACAAGAATATGGAGGAAAACTAGAATAGCTTTATTAAGATGAAAAGTAGCAAGAGGATGACAACCATATGTTCTAACCCAACATCATCCTCCAGCTAGAAAGCCCTTCTTCACCTCAAGCAAAGCTTAGATCACCCAACACTATGAATGTACAGCAGGAAACCAACAGCACTTCTCTATAAGATACAAAATTCCAGCCTCCAGATCTCTGTGATGATGGATCCATATATAGATGATTATAGGGAGGTGAGTCATCTTCTTGGGTCTTGATTAGTGTCCTCTCTCTGATAGTTCCTACTTCCACTTGGAGAATGATGATCTCTTACTCATCCGTGGTCGAAAACAGAGAGGCAAGTGTCAGAGGGGAAGCTTCTGGAAGATTACATGTTCTTCCACCTCGCATTTTGTCCCTGCCATTTGTCCATTCCCGACCATCGCACCCTACAAAGGAGCAATTCAGTATGCATCGCACCTTGTACACTAGGAAGGTGATATGCATCACACCCTCTGCACTGGGCTTTCAGTATGGTCCAGTTTGACCATTTATGAGCAGTTTTCAGTGGAGAACTTCTGGGAGATGATGTAATCAGCTGACCTTGTTCCTTTAGGCAGTGAAGCAACACTTTTAGGGACTTAGGAGCCCTTAGTTTATGGACATTTATGATTGGGGTTAAAGTGCCCAAAAATGTCTATAACAAATGGGCGTTGGGACCATTAAGAACATTATCCTACTTTATTGAAGTAGTATTACCAATTTTTACTTCGTTATTAGACTGTTATATCTCTCCCCTTCTAGTTTTTCTTGGCTGTACTTGGCACTATACTCGGTACCATTCCAAATAAAGATTAGATTATAATTCATATAATGCATTAGAGTGAAATATATAGTACCATATAGCATCTAGTACTTAGTACCATCCCCTACCTTTCAATTCCAAAACTTCTAATTCAAACCTTGTGCTCTATATGGTGCCTCCCTTCGGTCGAAGATTAGAGAGAAACCTTTCCTCTTTATCTATGAGTATATTCTTTTCTTTCTTTACCGGAATCTATTCTTTCTTCTAAAATCTATGCATGTATCCTCATCTTATCTGACTGTACTACTTTCTATAGTGAAACCATACATTGTGGCTCTACGAAGGCTAGTGATCTGGTTCCAATATCTATGGTTTTGTTCCATCCTTATGGATACTGAATGAGTTCAACGTTTCTAAGCTTCTAATAAGGCTAGTTTGATTGAGTTCCACTTCTTCATTTGCATACAATCTATCTTTATTCATCCAATCCTTAGTGATTGAGTTCAACTTCCCACTTCTTTATTTGCAATCTGAAGTGAGTAGTTCCACTTCCCGCTATATGGTTCCATCTTAAGAGGATGAGTTCCCATTTAGCTGCTCTAAGAATTAGTGTGTTAGTTCCCACTCTATGGCTCTAAGAAGTAGTGCAAGTCTCATAGGCTTCCAACTTTGGGCAACTCAGGGATCGTGCCACTATCACCTCAGTGAGATGCCCTCTAACTTTGGACCGGGCGATAAGTCTTTTGGGGTATTCCAAGGAATCACTTTGGATATAAGTGTTCTTTTAATGATTTCCAAGTACAAGAGAGATTACACTCAATGTGAAGGTGAAATATGTTAAGTCAAGGGAGTCATAGTATTTATGTTGTAGAAGACTAGTATCACATATAAAAGAGATTGTTTCTATTTCGAGTGATTACTTGTGTCAAACAATAAGCATATACACATTTAGATCATGTCACAATGTATTTAACCAAACAGATGTGCAACAATATGTAATTTTATAATCCCTTGGTAATAATATTATTCCCTTAACAAGTGTTTTTATACATCATAAACAAAATAGTATCTATCATAATCACACCAACACTTATATCATGTCATACTAGCATTTTGTTTTCAATCAACGTAACTGACTATCTATCTTATATCTATATATATATATATATATATATATATATATAGATATAGATATATATAGATATATATCAACAATATATAGTCAATTACACTAGCTATATATCAACAAATTAATCAATTATATCAGCAGTAGATTGAAACGAGTGTTGGAGCTAGTTCTCCTAGCTAAGTGGGTACTTTTTTGAATTCAAACCAAAAGAAATAAGAGGCAAATGTAAAATTGTACTTTTGTAGCAGTAAGAGTGAATCATTAAGACTTGAATCAAAGGATTAGGAACAACAGCAAGTTCCTACCTTCAAATTAAGGAAATCAACCATCAAAATGAGTCCTAGATACAAGGAGAAGACTTAGGGAGAAAAAGGTTCGTTTCAACAATTGAAATTTTATCAAACTCAGTCAAACCTTGATAGTAAGGCTGATACAACCCTATAAAAATAGTAAATGTATTTATCCTACTAGCTAGGGAAAAACAAGGAGGTAAGGTGCCTATGTCAAGTAGGTCTAGATTTGAGTATTTTATGGTTTTATAGTATTTAAAGGTTTTTCTATGGCTTAGGGTAAAACCCTAGATAAATCGTTACCTAGGATGACACTTTGGGTTTTGTAAAAAGGATCAAATTTATGGTAAGACTAGTACCTCACTCTAATCTAGGGTTAGGGGAAATGGATTCAAATCAACCCTAGTGCTAGGGTTTGAGGTTACTCAAGGGAGGAGATTGAAGTCTAGCAAGCACAAATCCAAGCACAATAAAATGGTTATCATAGATTAGGGTTTTATAAGGATGTGGTATCAAACTAGGGAATCAATCAACTAAGGCTTCCAAACTATGTTTTAGCCTTGATAGACTATGAGGAAACCTAACCAATACAAGAGAGAGGAACCATCAAAGTAAATAAATATTCAAAAACTAGGATGATCACAAGAGTAATTACTTGAGAAGTAAACCATGAAAGCACATAGTGCCTCACTAACCATGAACCAAGAAACCATGAACATCAACCTCAAGCCAAAGCTCTACTCCTCTATGCCAGGTTCATAGTGAGTAGTCATTATAGTATGGGAATAATTCTTAATAATAGGGGGTGAATTTCTCTTATTCCCACTTGAATGTTTCAAACAACGGGGTCTAATGCTTTAGCCATAACCCATACGCTGAATTCTCTTAAGGTAGTTGGAAGGGTAGGAAAACCAAAAACCCTCAAGGCTTTAAGTTTTATTGTCCTTCTCCTTTTCCGGCATGATGCTCACATTTTCATTTATTAGAATCTTGTTCCTTCTCGCCATAGTGTTTTCCTCCATTTTCTTGTCCCATTGTTTGATTTATTTCCTTCCAAATAGCCCATACAAAATGGTGGGGTGATATTCCACCGGACTTTGACATCCCATTAGCAATAATTTGGAAAAAGGGAGGCATAACCCATTTTCTTCACAAGGGTTTAAATAGTTCACAAAAAACCATTCTTGAGTAGTTTCAATGCAACAATAGATGATCCACATATTGAGCCCCATCTAAGCACAAGATGAAATAAGCAGTTGGTCAATAACATACCTCTTTTCCTTAGGTTCCTCATCGTTCTTTGACATAAGTACAATCTCCCTTTGTGTTTTGAGAAACCCTAGATCATAACAAACTCAAGGTCACAATACACATCATAGATTTACAAGATTATTTGTCCTCAAGAGTTGGGTTTTGGAACTTTTTGTTCTTCGTCCCCTTAACCGTTTTGGTAATCTCCATGGCTATCTTTGTAGGTTTCATTTAGACTTGAAGAGTTCTCTATGACTTTCTTTTTGGGCATCATTTGGCCTTGCTTTTTTATTTTCTTTTCTTTTCCCTTTAAAGTCTACCAAAGATATTATAGTCCCATTAACTTAGTTTGGTTACTAGGGTACACTAATATCAAAAATCCAATTGCTTGTACACCGACTTCATCAATAGACTTTGGTTTTCAAAACATTAGTTGTCTTTGGATATCATTATGTAGTTCTCCCAAATATTTACTTTAAAAAAATATTCATATTGGGAGACATAATCAATTGAATGGCCCGTTTTTGAAACTCAATGGTGGACTCTTGCATGGTTTTTCCTTGTCTCTGTTGAAAGAGATTCCATTTTATCTTTTTTTCTTACTCATATCCACTAGGATAGAACTACCACACAATGAGATTGTTTAATGTTTCCCATTGATTTACTAGTGGTTCCTACTCAATTATTCAAGTGGTAACATACCTTTGCCACTAGGTTAATACATGGCCTTCTAAATTCAACCAAGTGAAAGAGATTCTTTTCTCTTCACTAATTCATGCACACTTAAATAAACATCGAGTTGTAGTAACCATTAATTTAATTTAAGGGTGAAAATCTCAACTACATAAGGCTTGAAGTCACTCTTCGCTTTCTCTTTGATGGGTGTTTGGACTTTTATAGTGTTCCCCTTTTCCCACTTTTTCTTCTCTTCTCATTTAGATTCTTCTTATTTAGAACTCAAGTCTCAAACTTCATCCATGAGGTTATGTTATTGTTTGACCTTGCCATGCTCATGGTCTGCTACAACATGTTTAGAGACATATTGATCATTTGATTCTTTAGATTAATAAGTTTGGTTTCCAACTCACTGCCTTCTTGATTGTCTCCTATATTAAAATTGAGATTGTTTCTTTCTTCTTCTTGTTCCAATCTTAGCTTTATGAGGAGTGATCCCTCTAAACCAAGATTGTTTAATTTGTCAATAGGGTGCACATAACACATGTACTCCTCTTCTTGTAGTGCTCCTCAAGAATGTCCAAATATAGCAATTGAAAACCTCAATTTGGGTGGAACACTTGTCAAGGTTGACTATCATTCTTCCTTAAGATCATACATTATTGCCATGTGTGCTCCTTTGAGGTAGGGTGCTCAAACCAAGAATTTAACCTTTGACCACATCTTCTTTTTCTTGCAATGGGTGTTGGGACCATTAAGACCATTCTCCTACTTGCTTGAAGTAGTATTACCAACTTTTAATTTGTTATTAGATCATTTGATCTCTTCCCTTCGAATTCTTTCTTGTCTGTGCGTAGCACTATATCTAGCACTATACCTGGTACCATTCAAAATAAATATTAGATTAGAATGCATATAATTCATATAAAGTGATATATAGTACCATAGAGTACCTGGTACCGGGTACCATCCCTTCCGTTCCAATACCAAACCTTCTAATTCAAACCTTTTTCTCTATATGGTGCCTCCCTTCGATCGGGGATTAGACAAAAACCTTTCCTCTTTATTTATGAGTCTACGCTTTTCTTTCTTTACCAGAATATACGCATGCATTCTTGTCTTATCTATTTGTACTACATTCTATAGTGAAACCACACACTATGGCTCTATGAAGGCTAGTGAACTGGTTCCAATCTCTATGGTTTTGTTCCATCCTTATGGCTACTGAATGAGTTCAACCTTTCTAAGCTTCCAAGAAGGCTAGTGTGATTCATGTAATTTATCTTGATTCATCCCATCCTTAGTTATTGAGTTCAACTTCCCACTTCTTTATTTGCAATCTGAAGTGAGTAGTTCCACTTCCCTCTCTATGGTTCCATCTGAAGAGGATGAGTTCCCACTTAGATGCGCTAAGAAGCAATGTATTAGTTCCCACCCTATGGCTCTAAGATGTAGTGCAAGGCTCACAGGGTTTCAACTTTGGGGAAATCAAGGATCTTGCCATTGTCACCTCAGCAAGATTCCCTCTAACTTTGGATTGGGAGATTATACTTTGGGGGTATCCCAAGGAATCACCTTGGACATAAGTGTTATTATAATGATGTCCAAGTACAAGAGGGATTACACTCAATCTGAAGGTGAAATAATTTAAGTCATGGGAGTCATAGTAGTTATGTTGTAGATGACTAGTATCACATAGAAAATAGATTGCTCCTATTTAGAATGAGTAATTGTGTTAGACAATAAGCATGTACACGTTTAGAGTATGTCACAGTGTATTTAACCAACCAAATATGCAAAAATATGTAAGGTTAATTTTTCACATGGTAACATGGCCTCTTAGCTGAGGTGGAATTCAATCATTTTCAGCAAGAACTGGTTTTGATTGTTAAAGCCAAATTCAGTTTATTCTATAATGATTTTGAATCCAAATTCAGTTTTTACCATAATGATTTTGATTGATGCATTTCTTAATGAAAATGGATAACTTTGTCAAATTTCAAATAACTTAGGCTTAAAACAAAAGCTGAAATAGTGGAGTTTAAATTGCTATATTCAATACCAAACTTATCTTAATTTATTAAACAATGGGTCGAGTGGTTAAACCAAAGCACACATGCCCATCTACTAAGAATTTTTGGGCATGGTTTCAAGTTGAGTTTAACAATTTATAGCCTCCAAATTGCTTACAAAGGTCATGTCCTTCAGCACACATGGAAAATTAGGGACAAATGAAAATAGTTATGGCATAGAGTCTAGCTTCCTCAGTCTCCGCTATTAGCTTTCTGTGGAAATATCCAGTGTTACACAAGGACATACTCCCAAGGTTGGGGACATTCTCCTTGCATCCTCAGGACCAAAAGCCTCAAGGCCATCTAGCAAAACATTTCCTTGTGTCCTCTCTTTTGCAAAAAATACATGAAATGCATAGTCCAATGTTTTGCTGGTGTGCAAGGACACTTCTCAAAAAGTTGGGCTTTTGGATGCCCCCTCCCAAAAAGGGGGACATCTGGACACCCTGCATCTGTTTTCTTTTTTAAACATAAAAGGGTGAGAAAAAAGGCTAAAAACGCCTAAATCGGCATCAATCAAATAGAGATGCCAAACTTTTAAGCCTTGCATGAAATCAACACTAAGGTATGAAGGTAACATGAGTTAAAGTTGGGAAGATTAAATCATTGATTTTATTTTATTATATGTTTTTCATAAAGTTGTTGACAACTATCCTTTGGCTAAGAAATGACACTATGAGGGGAAATTATGTGGGGTCAAAATAATCCAGGACTTACACCTGCTCTCATCTACACCCACTCAGAGGGTTTTAAATCCATGTATCATCATTAATACAAGTATGATCACCTTGCAACTTGTTGCTAGATTTTCAAAATATTGTTTTACAACTCTAAAATGTCATTCCAAAGAGCATCCATGTACCTCCTTTTTTTTAGCTACATATGTCACTTGGAAGCATGAATCTCTTCATCCCTCTCTATATTCATCTATTGGGCTAAATTCAACCCAATACATTTGAATGGTGGCCCTAAACCTCTAGACTTAGCAGCAGTCTTTTCCCCTGTCTTGTTGATAGATGAAGCCATATCATTGGAGTCTGTTTGTTCATCCTTAATTTGATTTGCCTCTCTACCCATACCCCTTCTAGTATTGTTTGTATGTGGATAGTGGAGCATTTTAGCATGTGACCAATAAAAAAAATTTAGAAAGCTTCTAGAACAAGATGCGGGTATACAAGTGGAGTAGGATGATAATACTACATATCATATGATTAAAATTGGAACCATATCTTTTAGGATGCCACCAGGGGATAATATTGATTGGAAATATGTTTTTGGTACTAGAATTAATGAATAACCTTCTTTCTATCTCATCTATCACAAATAAGAAGAATATAGTTGAGCTCAATGATCAGAAGTCCATTATTAGATATTGCAACCATGAATTTCCTTGGTTCTTAGCTAAAGGTGTGTTGGAAGGAGGCCTTTACAAGCTTATTGCGAATACTACAAAGGATGATACTCTAGTGCATGATAGTGGAAATCTATGCAAGTTGTGATACAAGCACATTGGTCACTTGAAACATGGAGCTCTTCCACTCTTGATGGATATGGTTTATGGATTGCCAAACTTCAAGGTAGAGAATATTGAAGAGTGTATAGGGTGTGCACTCAATGAGATTTCAAAGATTTCTTTTTCATGTAGTGAGGAAAAATCAAGAAATATACTCAAGTTAATGAAATCAGATTCTTGTGGGGCCTATGCCTTCCTCTTCATTCATAGATAAGTTATATTATGTTCCTTTTATTGACGATTCCTCTCACAAAACCAATATTTATTTTATGAAGACTAAATATGAAGTATCTGGTAAGTTTAAAGAGTTCAAAGCATTGGTTGAAAATCAAATGGGGGAAAAGATCAAAATTCTTTAATTTTAGGGAAGAGAACACCTCCAAGGATTTTGATACCTTTTTCAAGGAAACACGAATCAAGGGGGTGCTAAGAATGGGGTTGTAAAGTAACAAATACATCATTGAGATAGGTAAAACCATGATCCATGACGTGGATTTACCCATCTATATTTAATACAAAGCTGATAACATAGTTGTCTATATCTTGAACCAATGTCCTCACAGGATCTTGAAGGACAAAACACCAAAGTAATATTTTACTAGTGAGAAGCCACAAGTATTACATTTCCATATATTTTTGTTTGTCCAATTTATATTCATATTCATGATAAGAAAAGGACTAAACTTTGAACCCTTTAATATAAAGGGGATATTTGTTGGACAGAGTAATACATCTAAGGCTTATTGAATCTAAATTCCAATTCAAATGAACATATTGGTGAGCAAGGATATGAAGTTTGATGAGGATGAATGGTCCTCAAAATCATAGAAACATCTTACTGTGATTAATGAACACAAAAAGCTTGTTGTTCCAGATTCTGTTCTAAAATTGAAAAAGAAATCAAAGTCAGGCCAATAAGATTCTAGTAAAAAAACAGAGACATCATTACATTCTAGTGTATCTAGGAAGTCAAGATGGCTTATTCAAGCATTATAAGGTGTGTAGGAACAAGTGGGGGCATCTATGTCCACGTATCAGGTGAGTCATCAAACTATGAAATTTCCTACATATGTTGCACTATTGTCCTCTATTCTTCAGACACAGACCTTCCTTTTTTAGGGGTAGCTGCTAAGAAGGTACGAAAGGATGTTGTAATTGAGTAGTATAACTCCTTTCTTGAGAATGATCTCTTGGATATGTTCCAAGACCTACTAGGGAATCAATGATTGATTTTAGACGGTTTGACAAGATCAAGCATGTAGTTGATGGGCCTTTGAAAAGTGTCATGTTCCTTTCCAGAAAAGCCTTAAAGTTTCAATAGGTTTCTGAGTGTGTGTGAGGTTTAGTTATGTGTTCTAGAAACAATTTAGCCACGTGTAGATGTAGGTTCGTCTTTACAAATTTCACCCAATAAATGTGCATAGAAAACTAATGTGCATACCAAAAAAAAGTACTCCAAGCGCTCAAATAGATTTATAAAAGTCCAGAAATTTACATATGTATATAGTTGGTACATCACAGATAAATTAAATAGAGGAGATTCTTTCACATTAACCAAATAAATACACAAAGACATAAAAAAATCAAGGAACCTATGACCTCTGTCTCACGGTGTGCTTCTAGAGTGGTAGTTGAAGAAGGAATGTGACCAGCAATACATCATAAAATTCAGCAAGGAAATATTCCATGTGTTCTTCCCTCAAGGTACTACGATTTCAGTGGTCCACAGTTAACAGATTTGTAATCCAGCAGATGGGAAGCTCGTGGCCCTTCCTTTGAGGCTGATATGATATATAAATTCCCCCCACAAACTGTCCAGGTGCACCCAGAATTCTTAACACTGCTTCAGTACTCCCTCTCCAGCTCCAAATGACCCAAAATTGATAAATTCATGGCACTAATATCTATATAATACTCAACACTATGGACCTCCCTAAAGTTAGTTACAACAGATAGGGATGTTAGCTTTATGCCCAAAATGTATCCATTTTCAAGAGAGAATTACCACAACCTTGGTATTGGCAAGGGATTTAGCTCGATCACCCATAGGAATCCTCCAACAAGTAATGATAACCCACTACCTATTTCAAAGCAAGGAATACAACGCCCTTCATTCCTAATATCTGCCTCTATAGGACTAAGGGAAGTTAACCCACAAATTTGATTGATTCTGGTTTGGGAAACAATGAAACTCGTGCTTCTTTGAGGAAGGAATATCAGACCTGAAAAATCAGATTATGATGCCTATAAGCTCTGTGCCAAAATTCTCATCATAGCTTTAGAAATAAGCACAAAAGCAAAATCCCACTAGGATGGCAAGAATGTTCACCAAAGAAGGGAAAACTAGCTAGGGTAGCAATTAAATCTAACTAAGTTGGGTTAAGGATCTCCCTTGAGACACTCTGGTTGAACTCTCTTGATCTCACCTTTAGCTGAAAGTAGAATGGTAAGTTAGAATGATCCCCAAATGAGCTCCTTCCCCTCTTTATAATTTCTCTTTGAGCAACCTCTAGAATTTCTTTTAAATATTATTTTATTAGTGAGGGCCACTTTCCACTAAATAGTTTTTTTCCACCTTTTTAATAAAATATTCATTTTCCACCAATATCCAAAAAGAAAAACAATATTTCCCCCTTTGCAAAAATAGCCAAAAATGCGAAAAAGTACAAAATATGCTTTTTCTTCAAATGATAGGGACATTACAGTCTTCCCTGCCTAATATTTCTTGTCCCAAGCAATCCACCTATATGTCTAGGTCCCATACTCTAATAAAAAACCTAGATACAAGAGCCATAATTCTTTCATCCCCATGACTATTAAAACTAATGATGTTTGTGGATGTGCCATTGTTGAGACCAAAAGGTATTTTGATAATCTTGCATATACTTGTAAAGTTTCCCATCGGTTTTGAACTTGCAACTTTATATGGTTCTAGTACCATGGAGTCCGTAGTAGAATGGTTTTCCAAATCCAACAAGGACAAAGCCATTTCATCAAGGATTCAGAAGTAGCTACTGCATTAGCACCATTAGGCCCATAAGACCCTAGCATGGATCTCTATTCAAGGATTCACAAGTTTCCTCTAATAGGTATGCAACAAATATTCCATGTATAGTTGCAAACTTAAAGTGAATTCCCATTAAGGCAGAGCAATGTGTGTCCATCAATAATGAATTGTTGACTTTAACATTGCAGTTCTGGCTAGAGTCTTAAATGCCCTCCAAACTAACACAACCATATTCCATGGAATAGGCCGCAAAATCAACATGCTTGCCTTCACCAATTAAATTTTTACCTTCCATATGTTTTATTTATGTTACCAGCTTCCTTCCTTTGATAAAGTAAGAAGAATTGTCACCATCTGGAATATGTGGCCAAGAATTAGGTAGAAGAATGAACTTGAAATCTTCCTAAAGTGCGGGTATCTCTAAGGCTTTCTTGCAGTCTTTCTATTCCTCTAAAATAACATCTGGAATAGGATCACAACACGAATAATTGACTTGTTTCATAAGATCATCATGAGCATTCTCATAGCAACATTAAAATTATGAACATAAAATTTTGTTTCATTTTATGGAAGTAGTTTTGAAAAGACAAGGTTGCATTATATGTTTTTTATGTACACAAAGGTATCCAACAAAGAAGACTTATCAGTGTATCAAGAATCCGACACATTAGCATGCTCTCACTAGATCCTAGTTCCTTACTAGGGTCACTTTGTGAGTTCTTATGTTGCACTCTTTAAGGAAGAATACCTTATAAATCCAACAATGAATTATCCAACTCTTCACTCTGTAATTGGACAACTAGCAAGCTCGGAAATGCCAAGCCAATTTGTTCTTCCCACAAAAAACAAATGATAGCAATCCACTTTAACTTGTCTTTTTATTTGTATCCAAAAGTGTAACATTCATAAATTATGTTTCCAAAGGTCCAATAGCATTGCCCTGGCTTTACTGCTATTTAGTTCAAATACTAATGTTGACCATAGATATTCCAGATCCTACAGCTACCTTTGTGCTTTCATTTAGCAAGTCTCCAACAAATAAATGACCATTGCACTCAAGGTTGAAGGTTGTAATGGCCAATGTTTGTGGGCACAGAAAAGCAATAGCAATACTCTTCACCAACTCTTTGTTATTGACCACTTGTAAAAGAAAAGATGTTATATACAATGATGTAAGAGTGCTCATCTTGGGAAGAGATAAATTAAGGGATGGTAGAAAATCTTGCAAAACCAATAAATGAAGAAAATTATGTGTCATCGGTTTGCCCAAATTAGAAATACTGGCACAAATTATGTCACTGCACTAATAAAGGTCATCTCTAATTTCTTCAACTATAGAAAATCATGTTGTTGTAATCTCAAAAACATCATCAACCTGTACTGCACGAACAACAAGAACATCTAATTTTAAGCTTTTCTCCTTGAGGAATTTCACCAAATCTGAGTATGATAACATTGTGTGGCTTGTGATAAACGTGTTGACACTTTCATCGCCTCTTTATATAGAAAGTGTCAAAGCACGTACAACTATGTGGACCTTGGTGTTATAGGTTTTAACCCCGTACAGAAATTACCTGCATACGAATTCTAAAAAACATAGAAAATAAATAATGTGAGAGCATAAGACATAAAGCACATATACACAAAGATTTCTCCTAGATCCCAAAAATCGAGACTACCAGCTTGATTTTTCATTATATTCCTTTCAATGTTACAATACATATTTATACATGTCGAAGCATCCAATACCATAGACTCAAAAACCATCGCATCCAAAACCATGGACCGAAAAACCATTGCGTCCAAAACCATGTGCAAAAATCATGCACAAAACCATAGGTGGGTCTGCCCAACCTAAAATAGGGTCCAAAACCAAAATTTTCCAAGGCACTGCCCCGGACCCCATAGAGTGGGGTTACGGTTACCCCTCAAACCCCCTATGACCCCCCCTCTAATCCCCCAGTTAACTACGTGGGCTAGTCATGGAAAGAATATAACACAACCCAACATTCTCCCACTTCTTGTTTTCTTTCCACAGGGGGCCACAAGAGAGCTTAGTCATTATCCAGCCCTGCAACGCCCATTGTTTCTCTACACCAAGAGAACTTCTTAGAGCTCACATATTTTGTCAATGCATCTACAGTATTCTTCAAAGTGTCCACCTTTACTAGCAACACCTTTTTGTCTTCTATCATATCCCTCACAAAGTGATACTGAACATCAATGTGCTTTGTCTTTGAATGATAAGCAAGGTTCTTTGCCAAGAAAATTGCACTTTGGCTATCACATTATCCTTATAGCTCCTTGTACTAACCCCATACTTGAACACAATCTCTGCAACCAAACTGCTTCCTTGCTTGCATGAGTGGCTGCCATGTATTCTGCCTCTGTAGTTGATAGTGCCACTACAGATTGTTTCTTACTCATCCTACTGATTGCACCTCCAAATAGGTTAAACACATACCCACTTGTAGATCTTCTCTAATCCAGATCTCCAGCCCAGTCTGCATCAACAAAGCCATGAATATCCAACACTCTGTCCATTCCTAGCCTTCCTTGGTAACACCAACCATAATCACTAGTGCCACGCAAATACCTGAAAACCCACTTCACTACTGTCCAATGCTCCTTCCCTGATTTTGACATCAACCTATTTAATACTCCCACAGCATGTGCAATTTCTGGTCTAGTACAGACCATTGCATACATCAAGCTACTGATTTCACTTGCATATGGAACACGGGACATGCCTTCTTCCTCTTCTTGTGTCTTGGGAAACTGTTCAACAGATAACCTCACACCTACAAGAATAGGAACCTTCACCACTTTACTATTTTTCATATTAAACCTCTGTAGTATTGTCTCGATATACTCCCTCTGGTTTAACTAGAGCTTCCTCTTTATACGATCTCTTTTAATTTGCATGCCCAAAAGTTAGTTTGCAGCACCAATATCTTTCGTGTCGAGTTTGGAGGACAAATGGGTCTTCAAATCCTAGATAATTTCTTTGTCATTTCCAACCAAAAACATATCATACACATACAAGACTAGATAAATAACACGGTCACCAATTAATTTAAAATACACACAGTGATCTTCTTTGCTTCTGGTGAAGCCAAGTCCCCCTATAAATGTATCAAATTTCTAATACCACATCCTTGGTGACTGATTTAACCCATACAAAGACTTCTTTAACTTTCATACTAGTTCTTTCTTACCCTTCACCGCAAAACCTTCAGGTTGCTTCATGTATATCTCCTCTTCTAGATCCCCATGAAGAAATGTTGTTTTCACATCCATCTGTTCTACCTCATAATCGAAAGTAGCAGCAATAGATAAAAGTAATTTAATAGAAGTTACTTTGGCAACAGGAGAAAAAATATCACCAAAATCCATTCCCGGCTCCTGGGAATAACCTTTTGCTACCAACCGAGCTTTCTATTTCTCCACTTTTCCTTCTACATTTGTCTTCTTCTTGAACACCCATTTGCTGCCAATGGGATTCCTTCCAGCCAACAACTCCACCAGATCCCAAGCCTCATTTTTGTGTAAAGATGCCATTTCATCAACCATGGCCTCTTTCTAGAGTTTTCCATCCTCTGAATCTACTGCTTCCTTCACAGTTCTAGGATCATCATCAGTAGTAGATAACCAAAATCTGAACGGAAATCAGATGGACTATACCTTCCTGGTTGCCTTCTTTCTCGAATTGATCTTCTCACACTCGAAGTTTGTGGCTCTTCATCTTTTGATTCCTCCTCAACTGTAGAGTCTGATTCTTCCTCCTTTAGCTCAAACTCTATCTTCGCAGGTTCCTTTGGTTGGACTTCATGTTTAATAACATCTTTCACCTCTCTGAACACCACATCTTGGTTGTACACAACCTTCCTTGTTATTGGGTTCCAAAGCTTATAACCCTTTAAACCATCCTTATACCAATATAGATGCACTTTTTCAAATTTACTATCCAACTTGGTTTGTTTCTCCTTTGGAACATGTACATATGCATCACATCCAAATACCCTCAGATGTGAAAGAGAGGGCTTCTTACCAGTCCATACCTTTTGTGGGGTTTTATCCTCCAACTCTCATGAAGGTGATCTGTTGAGCAGGTAACATGTTATCTCCATCGCCTCTGCCCAGAATTTCTGTCCTAACCCAGTACCACTGAGCATGCTTCTTTCCCTATCCATCAACATCTTGTTCATTCTTTTTGCAACTCCATTTTGTTGAGGCGTATATGGAGTAGTCTTCTACCATGCTATACCACACTTCTTACAAAATTCTTCAAATTCCTTACTGCAAAACTCTCCACTATTATATGTCCTCAACACCTTTATCTTCTTCTCTGTTTGGTTTTCCACCAGAGCCTTGAATTCTTTAAACCTGTCAAAGAATTCAAATTTCTTCTTAAGGAAATAGATCCACATATTCCTTGAGAATTCATCTATAAATGATACATAGTACACAGACTTACCCAGTGATGGAACCTTCACAGGTCCAAACATATCACTATGCACAAGCTCTAATATATGTTTCACCCTCTTACCACTAGAGAGGAAACTCACCCTATTCTTCTTCCCATATACACAATTTTTACAGAAATCAAAATCTAGAGAGCTATTACTCATACCTTCTACCATATGTTTACCATGAAGTATTCGAAGGCCTTTCTCTCCAATATGTCCAAGCCTTTGATGCCACAGCATGATCTTATGTCCAGAGACCACTAGATTTTCTGCTCCACTTTCAGGAACTGCAAAACTGTTGCACCCATCAACAACCATGCTACCTTGCAGTTTGTATAGAGTTCCAGTCCAAACTCCCCGCATCGATACCAGTGCTTCCCAAACCATCTTGCAGGTATCCTTCTCAAACACTCTTTTTGTTGAGATTGCAACAAGATGATGGAGCTTAGTGAAAAGAGTCGCCTTCACTAAGTGGGCCCACAGGCTATTTTTGGCGCAAGTCTATTTTTAGACTATGTCTATTTTTAGAATATGGATCATGTCTATGGATTGCAGGTTGCTGTTTATGGATTTTTGATCAAGTTGGAAAAATAGATGGACTTCTATTTTTGATGAAAGTGTGAGTGATCACAGTGTGAGTGATCAAGTCTATTTTTAGACTGGCTGTCAAAAAAATAGAAAAGTCAAATATTATTATCTCACAATAATATTTGGACTATCAACTTAATCTTATTTTCTTGGAGCACTTTAGTTCGAGCTACGAATGTGGCACATGCAATTGCATGAAGGAAATACGTGGTTCTTATGGGTTAGTTGAATATTTGCATGCATGACTTCAGTTAGAACTCAAGTGAGTTGAGTTTAGTGGACTGGAGATGCAGTTGATGGAGTTGTGTTCAGTTTAGCTTTGTTAAACTGGTTGTATTTAGTCTAACTGGCGAATAGACTAGAGATGAGTTGGGTGAATTAGTTATTAATTAATTCACAAGTTATTAACTCATAATACAACTAATGAATACATCAGTTAACTCAGTTGCATTTCAGTGCATGTTCAGTTCAGCAGGGACAGGTGTTAGAGAATCAGATTGCTATCAGTTGTGACTATAGTTGTGCATCAGATCTTGCACAATCAAGGGGTTGAGTATGCCAATGAGTTT
>APFE030548631.1:1039-16886 GCA_000404065.3 Pinus taeda
AAAACATGTGCGAAAATCATGCACAAAACCATAGGTGGTCTGCCCAACCTAACATAGGGTCCAAAACCAAAATTTTCCGGGGCGTTGCCCCGGACCCCATAAAGTGGGGTTACGGGTACCCCTCAAACCCCCTGTTAACTATGTGGAAAGAATATAACACAACCCAACACTCCCCTCTCAGACTCAAGGATGTGATGTTTGTTCTGAGTCTAAAGAAGAACCTTTTCTCTGTTGTGGTTTTGGAAGACCATGGTTATGATGGTATCTTCACCAAAGGAAAGGCATTCCTAAGACACATAGCCCTGGGACTAGTGAAGCACATCGAGGTTTGTGTGAAGAACTTGTACAAGATAGATGTGGAGGATTGTGTTGCATTGAGCACAAAGGTGGAGAAGGTGAAGAGTCGTGATGTTGGCAAAATTTGG
This sequence comes from Pinus taeda, assembly GCA_000404065.3. Taxonomy (NCBI): domain Eukaryota; kingdom Viridiplantae; phylum Streptophyta; class Pinopsida; order Pinales; family Pinaceae; genus Pinus; species Pinus taeda. The sequence goes on from APFE030548631.1 coordinate 1,465, forward strand.
CATAGAAAAATTGGCTATTTGTATCATGGTGCTTTGAAGATCATGCAACAAATAAAAAGAATCCTCCCCAAAGGAGCACTATAGCAGTATGATACATGCAAAGGGTTTACCTTGGGGAAGTACACAAAAGGAAGTTTTCATGATCAGGATAGCAGAGCACATGCATTCCTTGAAAGAATTCACTCTAATGTATGTGGACCATCCTCGATAGCCTCCACTGCCAGGAACAAATATTTTTTCATTTTTATTGATGAATTCTCACAGAAGTGCTGGATCTTCTTCATGCAAAAGAAGGATAAGACATTCTCCAAGTTTGTGGAGTTCAAGGCACTGGTTGAGAAAGAAATCAGTAAGAAGATGAAGGCTCTTAGGAGAGATAATGGAGGTGAGTACATATCAAATGATTTTAAAAAAAATTGTGCAAAAGAAGGCATTCGATGAGAGTTGACATCACCCCACAACCCACAACAAAATGGGGTGGCTGAGAGAAAGAACCATAGAATTTTGGGAGTAGTGAGGGTGATGTTACATGACCAAAGACTACCTCTACACTTATGGGTTGAAGCATGTAACACCAAAATCTATTTGCAAAACAGGATTCCTCATCGGATTCTTGGCATGATTACACTAAAGGAGGATTTCACAGGGAGGAAGACGGATGTGTCACACTTCAAGATTTTTGGAGCCTCTCTTTGCTTACATGTCTCCAAAGAATCAAGGAAGAAGTTAGAGTTGACATTAAAATTGGGGGTATTTTTGTGTTACACTGAAACTCCCCACAACTACTGTGTGTACTTCACATCCCTCATAATGACATTTGTTCGAAGGGATGTAAAATTTTATGAAGACAAGGCCATGTGGTTCTCGCTTGAGAGGGAGCTTCAGATCCCACCAAAAAAGGAGCTTTTAGATCCAAATGACGAGCCTCAGGATGTTGTGGAGCAGGCACAATTGAGTAGAAGAGAGTGGACAAAGCCACTCAAGCAGAACCATCAAGAGAAGGTAAACAAGGACCAGAGAAGCTAAGAGAATTGTGAAGGATGTGAGGGAGAATGTGGGTGCTCCTTCAAATCGGTGTAGAAAAAGAAGGTCACCAGATCAGTACGCTAGCTACATGGCTCTAATGACTAAGCTAATAGACAACTAAGGCATCCTCTTCCAACAAAGCAATAGAAAATCCTATATGGCTTGATGCAATGGTGGTGGAGTACGAATCCGTTGTAAACAATAGTGTTTGGGAAGTGATCCCAAGACCAACAGACAAATCAGTTATGGGTTTGAGATCGATCTTCAAGGTGAATCATGTAGCAAATGAAATCATAGAAAAGTACAAGGCCAAATTTGTGGCAAAGGGGTACTCTCAGGTTGAGGTGATTGACTATGAGGAGACCTTTGCTCCTGTAGCAAGGTACTCATCCATAAAATCAATCCTTACTTTGGTTTCACAAATGGGGTTGAAGATCCACCAAATGGATGTGAAAACAACATTCCTTAATGGAGTTATTGAGGAGGATGTGTATACTGAGCAACCAGAAGGCTTTGAGAATTTTGATCCAGAGTCTCATGTGTGCAGACTCAAGTGAGCCTTGTACGGTCTCAAGCAAGCACCTCGTGCTTGGTACACCAACATCGATATCTATCTCATCAGTTTGGGCTTCACCAAAATTGAAGTGGATGCAAACCTCTATCATATTTTGGTAGAAGGTAAATTGTTGATTATTGTCTTATATGTTGATGACTTGATTTTGACTGGTGATAAGCAGTTGATTAGATCTTGCAAGGAGGACCTTGCAAGAGAGTTTGATATGAAGTACATGGGTCCCAGGCACTACCTCCTCAAATTGGAAGTATGGCAAGCTGATTTAGAATTTTTTGTCTCTCAAGGAAAGTATGCCAATGGGATACTTCAAAAGTTCCACATGGATAGATGAAAAAGCATGGAGAGACCTAGACTAGCGACCAACTGGAGGAAAGAGGATGCCACTTCAGGTGAGGATGTGGATACTAATGTTTATTGGCAATTGGTGGGTACACTTATGTATCTTGTAAACACACGATCAGATATGTGCTATGAAATCAACCAACTAAGTCAAGCTATGGTTAGGCCAACCAAATAGTTTTGGAGGGAAGAAAAGCATGTTCTATGGTACTTCAGAGGCACTACCTAGCTTGGACTATGGTACAGACGGGTAGAGGAAGTGAAGCAATGTGGCTTCAAAGATGCATATTGGGTGGGAGTTCATAAGACCGAAAGAGTACATCATGTGTAATATTCAATGTTGGGTTTGCAACAGTTTCTTGGTACAACAGGAAGCAAAGATCTGTGGCACTCAACTCAGTAGAAGCAGAATGCATGGCTGCAAGTCAAGCAACATGTGAGGCAATCTGCATGTGAAAGATATTTGTTGGATTTTTTGGTCACATGATGGATCCAACTGTGATTTACTGTGATAGTTAGAGTTGCATCAAACTCTCTAAAAATCCTATTTTTCATGATTTAACCAAGCATATTGATATCTGGTATCACCATTTACGGGATTGTGTGCAAAGGCTTATTATGTTGTTGCAGTACATCCCGACAAAGGAACAAGATGTTGATATTTTGACAAAGGCCTTGTCAAGAGGAAGTTCGAGTTATAGAGGTGTAGGATAGGGTTGGTTGATAATCCCTTTCTTGCTGAGAGGGAGTGTTGAAAATGCAGCAATAAAATATCAGATTGACTTTTCCTTGGACAAACAAGAGCAAAATTGAATTTCTATTTTAGCACAAATCTTGGAGGTAGTTAATATGAGGTGAAATGGAACTTTTCACTCAGTTACCTGAGTTAATTCAAGTTGGGGAAGGTTTAGTTTAGTTCAGCATGATTTATTGCTAATTTGTAGCAATATATTTCAGTTAAATTGAGTTATTGTTAATTAAACTAGTTCTAACTATCAAAAGAACTAGTAGAGGCCAAGTTGTGGAAGTGGAACTTCAACCACACTCAATGATCAACCAATTAACTGATCAATCAACCAAAAAATAATTTTTACATGCAGAGAAATCGAGTTACCTAGTTGAGATGGAGATTCCAAGAAAATGTACTATTACTTGTAGACTATTCCCATGTGTACAGGTGGTGCATGCAGTCAAAGGAAGGACCTAGAAGATTTGCACAATTCAATAGAGGGAATCTCCTAAACAATAGGGGCTAATTTCCTCAAGGAACAACACAAGGAAATAGGAGCTTGAAAGGCTTGAAAAATAGCTAAGCGTTGTCCAGAGTCATTCAGTTAGGAAGATGGATAGACTATACACTTGCAGGTTGTGCTCAGGCTTGAGAAAGCATATGTATTTCATCTTTCTTATCTGATTAATGTAATATAGATAAGAAGGGGTTTTGAGTTGTTCCTTTCCCCTAGATAAATCTATGTGCATGTGTGATGTTTCCTTTTTCATTTCCATGATTTTTTTTCTAGATGGTGAATTAACTTATGCAAATCAGTAGAGTAGCTTTGAGTCTTGTGATTTAGTAAATTTCATTAGCAGTTTTGAATATACACATTAATTTCTGCAACACACAATGAAAGGGAAACTTTTTAGTCCACAAAATAGGAAATAAGATTAGATAGCAGCAATTTCCAATAGTCCACCATCCCCAATGCAGTCAAACAAAAAGAATACAACAATATTCTAGAAAGATTGTATTTTCATAGGAAACCAATTCTCTCAAATTTAATTTTTGAAAGAATATAATGGGACATGCGCACACATGCATACATATACATATACATATATGTGTGTGTGCATGTGTGTGTTAGAATCTAATATTTTTCTTAGTTCCAGAAAGTGAAGTTATTATATCTTCAAAGGTTTCATACTCATTCTCAAAATGAAAACCCCCATATTGTGAAACAAGAACAAATAATTGTAATATAGTCATGGGTATGGATCCAAACAATTATTCTAATGAGAATGATATTGAATTGAGTGATGACTAATTATTTTAATTCTTGTTCAACAACTTACCAATTTAATATCCAGATATAGGAAACCTAGTGAGGATGCCCAATCAATTTGATTGGCTAGGGAAGTTCAACTGTATTTAATATTCACAACAAAAGGAGTGTGATGGTAATAGTTGCAATAAGAAGTTGTCTATGGGAATCAATTGAATATATACATTTAGAGAGAGGGTGATGTGAAAGAACAAGCACCTATAAAAAGTTTTAGAACTGTGCAATGTTGCCTCTTTGCTCTATTTCATTCCCTAGTTCCTCCAACATGGTATTAGAGAGGATGGTTTGAGACCCAACCTATGATTTAGAGTAGTTCATCTCCCATGTTGGTTTGAGTGAGATAGGCTCTCCTTTTTCTTTCATTTTCCTCTTCTATATCAAATTTGAGGTAAGAAGAAAAGAGGATATAACAAAATTCTTAGAGCTCAATGATGGAACAGTAGTGGATAAGGCTACCCTGAGAGAATTCAAACCGGTGGCATAGAGGAAGAAATGGATTCCAATATTCCCAACCTATTCCAATACATATTCCCACCAACCCAAATGGGCAATGAAATAAGCTTACTGAACACTTAAACCCAATACGAAGGGTTTATCCCATTCCAACTGTGGAATATTGAATTTCCACAACTATATCCTTTTGAAGTTTCACCTAGGCACACTCTATTGAGTTGGATGGATCTATTTATGCTTGAATTTGGATTTTACTTATTGATAGTATCATGGTTTAGATTTACAAATAAGTTCTATGGATTCTAAGCAAGAACCTGTGATCTTGAACGACCACAATTATGGAATATAGGCTCAAGATGGAACGACCAAGACCATGATCCCAGATCTGATGGACGACCAAAAAAAGTTCATTCTCGACAGGAAGAAGGATGAGGTTGTGGAGAAACCCTCCCCCATCTAACATTTCACCTTAACTATAGTACCCTTGTTCTTTGAATTGACCCCAAAACATTTCTGTAGAATTTTCAAGCTCTCAGTGTTAGGCATAATGCACAAAACCTCATATTAATATTTCAAAATTTGAATTTCAGGAAAAATAAATTACAAAATAACTTCAAAGGCACAATTTTATTATAGAAAATTCCATTACATCTAAATTTTTACACTACATCAACTCTTGCAGGTTCTAAAATAGAAATGGGAAAACCCCTAATGGTGTTTAGGTAAATTTTAAAAAAGAAAATACTAAAAAGGCTAATAATGTTAGATTCAAAGTGTTGATGCTTCTTCTTTACATATAATCACCATCAAATTCTTTCTTAAAATGTGAGGAAGATGAAAAATTTGAACACAAAAACCAAGGGTTTGAATACGGAATCGAGACAAAAACCCTTTGAATGACCTAATCCTTTATCATTCTAAAAGATCCTTGATCTTATTCATGAACTTAAATAACCCAAGATAATTATGGAAAGCAAAGAAGAAGAACAATGTCAAAAGAAAAGGAAATTATAGAGTGCTTACTGCCATTTCTCGTATAATACTCCTTGGTAATACTTTTTTACTGCTCTGGTGCTCCACTTATTTTTATCTAGGTGCTCTGGCGCTCCACTTGTTTTTAATATGGTTCTCTCGTGTTGTCAAATATAGTTGACACAATGGATTTTCACAGACACATAAATACACACACATATAATATTCATATTTGAAATTTAAATAATTTTTTTTATTTTTATTTTAAATCAATTTTTTTGACTTAGTGAAAATGTGAAACATTACAACATCTCTTTGATGATTTGTATTGGGACACTATCCAAGTCAAGCTTGGATCCCACTATGATAAATCATTGATTTATATCACTTATATGCACCTCACATGTGTTCGTAAATGGGCTTAAAGGCACCCTCGCCACTTTCATCTTTGAACATACCTTAGTGAGATTTAAACTTGGATGAGCAAGGGAAATGCCTTCTCCTTTTTTTTTCACACCACATTATCATGTATAAAAAATGTTTGAAACAAGTCATATTTGGTCAACCATGTTGAGACATTATCCAAGTTAAACTTTGGTGCTATGGTAATAAATTGTGGGGATATACCCTTATGTATACTATGTTACCCACTCACATCTAGGGGTTACTAGAGGATGTTTTTTCTTTGATGATCCACATCACAAACAATGGTCCTAATGATGACATTTAGGATTTTGCTAGATAGTTTCCTACATATGCCTCTTGTATCATGCTTAGCTTGACACACATGAGATACACTTGTCATTACTTCATATTAAATGTTAACACAATGTATTTGACATGACAGTAGTGACCATGAGTTGAATTAGATAATGAATTATGATGCTTGGAAGTTATTCCTTTTTCCTTATTTCACCTTGGTGGAGATCATTAATCTCTTAGTCAAATGCTCCAACTCTTTGGTAGAACGGGTACTACTAGGGCACATTGATAGGGGTAACATGCCCATGTCCCTTACCATACATAATGTGCTCCCCCGATCCCTTGTTTGTTTTGAACCATGAACCCGTGACTTCTCAATAGAAAATTAAGGTGCTTTAACGATCGGTACTCGACCAATTAAGCTAACCCTTAGGGTTAAATACATACCATGATAATGACACTAAAAAATAATAAATAATTCCATATCCTTGACATTTATGTTATAATTTTTTCGTTTGATTATTGAATTCTTTGTGTGAGTCATATTTGAGTCTCGAAAGCGTCCCATGCTACTAATGCATGCATCTAATATAACCATGTCAAATTTTAGTGCATACAAGCACAAACTGAAAATAAAAATCAATGTTGGCCCCATTCACAACCCCCTCTATGCATGGTCAATTAATTAGAGCATAATTTCCACTAATTGGTAAATGTCAAGTAAATTGAACATTTATATGACCCTAAAAGCATCTATAGAATTGAACCCATAACCTCTCAATATCAAATGATGGTGCTTAATTTAACAATGGGTACTGGTCAATTGAGCTAACCCTCAGGGCTAAATAAATACCATGATAAGGACACTAAATAAAAATAAATAATTTCATCTCCTTCATATTTATGTTATAATTTTGTCATTTGATTTTTGAATTATTTGTGTCAGATGTATTTGAGTCTCGAAGCCATCCCATACTATCAATGCATGAATCTATTATAACCATGTCAAAATCTAGTGCATACAAGCACAAACTAAGAAAAATTCAATGTTGGTCCCATTCATAAACCCCTTTGTGTGGGGTCAATTAATTAAAGCATAATTTCCATTGATTGGTAAATGTTAAGTGAATTGAACATTTACCTGACCTTGAGAGCATCGAGAGAATTAAGTCCATGACCTCTTACTAGAAAATTTAATTATGAGTACTCAACCAATTGAGCTAACCCCCAGGGCTAAATACATACCATGATAAGGACACTAAAAAATATTAAATAGTTTTGTCTCCTTGACATTTATGCTATAATTTTTTCTTTTGATTGTCAAAATTCTTTTTGTGAGCCATATTTGAGTCTCAAAACCCTCCCATGTCACTAAAACATCCATCTACTATAACTATTTCAAATTTCAATGCATACAAACACAAACTAAAAAAAATCAAAGTTGGACCCATTCATAACCCCCTATCTATGGGGTCAATTAATTAAAGAATAATTTCCACTAATTGGTAAATGGAAAACCTTGAAAATTGATAGACAAACCAAAGTTAAAATTGGAGGTGATGGTATAAACCTAAATGGGCTTCTCTTAGTTCCAAGAATAATATATTATCTACTAAACAAGGCCAACCATGTGAAGGTGGAAGCTCATATAGCTCCTGCCCCCCGCACAACACTCTCAATTCCGCAATACCCAATTTATCTACTATAAAATATTTGAAAGCGAAATAGTAAGAATCAAGCATAGCCACAAAATAAGAAAACAAGAATTTAAGGTAAATGAAAGAGAACAAATCAATTTAAAACATATAAACACATACCTCTTACATTTCAACATTTTCATATCATTAATCTCATTCTTCATCCAGCTCAACATCTATATTATCCGATTCAGAATTGATGTTGAAAGGTTTGGACATATCAACATCATCATCAATGTCATTATTTATAATCATATTATCGTCTATATCATCATGAGGAACTTTGTCTCCTACATTTGGTGACTTCTTCAAGTTCTTTGACAATACAACGTCAATATCATCTTCATCTAGAAAATTGCCTTGAAGATCTCCTTCAACTTCTTCGATGTCTTCATTTGACACATGAACTAATTGCTTCTCTACATCATCTTCCTCTTCAATATCATCTTCTTTCGTTGTATTATAATTTACTGGTCTTCCTCTTGGATCATATCTAACAACATATAACCAACCCTCTCTACCTAGAACATCTAAGTAAAAGACCTATTCACATTAGCTTGGAAGAACATAGAGATATAGTCTTGGCTCAAATGACCTTGTATTAACCATCGTAAATTTGTTATCATGCTAAGTAGAAGTTATATCAAGATCATGTTCATTCATTTGTAGCTTGTAGCATTTGACATTGAACATAACCAATTTGAAGGATACACTCAAGTATGTCATCCAAATACCCATATTATTGATTTTCGAAGACTTCTTGATGTCTAGAGGAAACATTAGTGACCTAGAAGACTATATTTATCCCAAAATTAGAAAATTTCCTATTTTTATCCAACTTTTTGATGTGAAATTTATGGCCATTGTACCTTATAGCCTCGTGGTGTTTCAACTACAATATGTCGAACACATAAAAAAGGCATTTTCAAATAGTAAACATATTTATATAACTTGGAAAGCATACGAAACACACACACACACACACACCTACATTCACATTAATACTTTATAAAATAACTTAATAAAATATCGCGGGGATAAAAATACATGCTTGCCTATTATCTTTCAAACCATTTTCTAAATCAATTTCCCTTTGTGTAAGACTGGAATATTAATTACGATGAGCTTCTATAACTAATGTGGATACCCCTTCCCATGATAACCTACCATCACGTAATATACATCTTTCAATCCATACCTTCATTCAGTGAAGATTGTTTGCAATGTACATATGTAGTATGTCTCACTCTCGACCAACTATATCATAAAATCATAATTCACCAATAAATATTGGTTACCATGGTCAATATTAATAATTTATTAAATAATAAAAAATAAATAAGTATGATCTACATAAAAATTAAAAGTTATATGTATTATAAATCTCTGCAAATATTTAATTACCTCTCATTTTTCTCATTATACCTTTCGCTAATAGGTTCTCCCCTTCAAATTTTTTGATGGAATTCACATACCAGATGCGATCCACAGGCATATGTGTTGCTAATTTAGGAATATACTAACTAATATACACCATGTATTGATATACCATATATCCCTTTACCATAGAACCCTCTTGACATGCTCTTTGTCTAAAGAAAGTCTTCAATGATTTCAAGTGCCTCTACACCATCCACATTGACCTTGTGTATACAAGTCCACACAATTCAACATCATCAACTTGGTGTATGGGGTAGTATTCTTGTGCATTGAAAAATGTCGAAGCTACACAATTTTGCATTTCGCACATTAGCTAAGAAATTTTTCTCCTCCAATACTTTATATCTTCTTTATGTATTTCTTTCAATGGAAACCATCTATAGATGATGCAAGCAAATAACATGTTTCAACAAAACATAATATATTACATTACAAGTAAAACACATGTCATTAAGTTGAACAACAAATTGAAAAAACACTTTGCATATAAATCACTACTTACTTCATGTATTTGCCAAGATCATATGTAACTTGTTTGACATTGTTGTCAAATTTGTTTAGGAGTGATAAAGGTAGAACATACTATAACAATAAAAATGAACCATTATTTGGTTAATCCAAAGTATAAAAAACCTATCAAGATGTATACTAATATATAAATATATACGCTAAAATAATTAACTTAATGAAGGTATTCTAATCATGTGTTTTTACCCCGCCAAAGTCACCTTTCTTTATTAAGATAATATTTATGTTTGAAGAAAAACTTGTGAGAAATTCAATTATTTGAATGACCTCTTTTACATCATCACTTTGATTCTCTATTAATAATCATGGAAGGCTATTTCGGTCTCCATCACAATTTGATTGGATCCCACTTTTCATTGCATGATTATCTTTCTGAATGTCATCACAAATTTCGATGATTTTTCTTTATCCCTCTTGCCATCTATAATTCGCCACAATGCTTTTGTCACATTCTTCCCAATATGTATTATATCAAACAAATGAGCTATTCTTAGGTCCTCATAGTAGGGAAACCTCATAAATTGAGTGGGATAACTTTTCATTCCTTATGGAAGTCCATTATTAATACATTCACTACCTTGATGAACAATAGAAGAAAACACAACAATAATTATCAAATATAGTAAAATAAATTCAATAAAAATAAAAATTCAAAACATTACATATATGATACATCAATAAATTGTGCACCTCGACAATTATGTTATATTCCAACTTCCATAGGTGATATGTTATCCTTCATGGTTTAAATCCATTCTCTTCTTGATCTGAATGCGTAAACTTAAAGATTTTCAACAATTTGCAAGTTCAAATTATATGTGTTTTGGGTAGATGATTAGTTTACTAAACACATACACAAGTAAATTTTAACCAAGTTTTGCAGCCAAAAAGAGACAAATAAGCATATTTGAAACACATAACACAAAGCATAATAAAGGAGTTCACCCCTCTCTTGGGCTACATCTCCTGGTCTAGCTTCCAGTGTAGGGCCTCTTTCATTAAAAATATTCAAAAGTGTGTTTACATGCTTTACATAGCTCAAAACGTAGAACTGATGTCTTCAATGGATCCATCACGGTCAAAAACCACTATTTTGGTTCTTTCTACACCTCATTTGGTCAAAAACTACGAAAGTTATGCATGTTTCTTCATTTTCCCAAATTCTGCAATTAACCATCCTCCAATTCAGCCTAAACCTAGCTTGAGCACCCCAAACATTGACACAGTACACAATTCTAGCCTACTTCCCATTTGGTGGGCGAATTTGTAGGACCGTTAAGGGCACCATTAAGCCCCCAGTCTCGAAATTCCTAGTCTCATGGCGGCCATATGACCATGAAAGGTGCCAAAATTTTGGGGCTCTGTCTAGCCCTTATCTCCATGTACGCTCTTGGTTCTATGTTGTGCATGTGTCCTTGGGCTGGCCCCTCCTCTAATCTCTATTTTTTTGGTCACATTAAGGTCCCATAGGTCTTGGGGTTGGTTGGCTGGCCCCATGGGGGCTTCACTGGCAGAGCAATATCATACCACATGGGTTCATATTGGGGAATATATATTGAGGAAAAAATGACATAATATATTGATCATATAATAGGGGGTAAAGGGTTTTTATATTGGTAGGTATAAAAAGTGGAGCTCAAAGTGATTAGGGCATAGGGGTGGCTAGAGGTTAGGGCTTAGCCCAACCCCTCCCCCATATGCGCATTAATGTAACTTTAAATAGAACCCTCCAACTTTATTTAAATAAGAAACACGGTGGCGCAATGGTGTTGGCCTTGGTTACTTGGTACTTGGCCTCGAGTTCGAATATTGTGGGTGGAATTTTGGCCTCTAATAAAATTTTAATTAGCCATTAGGAGGCCATTTGGTAGCCAAAGATTGCCCCACATGGCTCCTCCTAATTGGTCCACCCAAACACAACCATTAACCAATAAAAATTCACCATGCCACAACCAATCAAACGATGACAAGTGGTAGTCATTCATAGGCCCACCAAAATACATAGTCAACCCAGTCAAATGCTCAGTCAACGTACAGATTGTTGATTGGGTATATCTACAGCCCTTTTTCCAAAAAAATTAGTTGTTTCCCAAATCGATCAGAACGTGATTCTGGGAGCATCCAATGTCAAATTTGAGTAAAACAAGTTCCATTGGGTTCAAATCTCGTTTAGGTTTCAAGATCTATTGCACACTTTGAATTTTGAGCACTAATTTGATCCACTAGATCACTCCTCCCCATTGAAAGATTTTGGACCTCCAAAATCTATTTATCAGTCAAAAAATAGATGAGGTTACAGTTCCCTCACCCTTTCATCCTCGATCCACTGAACTTTTCTTGAATTTTTCATTTTGAGCTTTTCATGAAAATACATCATTTTCCCTGATTTTTGAGTCCTTGTCTTGCTTTCATAGATGACATCTTGCTGTAATCTCCTAGAATATGTAGAAAAAAAATTTCCTTTTGAAGGAATAAACACATTCCCTCCTCAGTCTGCAATAAAAGGAAACTTAAACAATCTCAAATTCTTCTCACCTCGAGCATTGTCGTCATGATGTTGCTTACCATGTTTAGCCTTGTACTTGGCTCGACTCTTTACAAAATGTGATCGACATCGCCATGCACCATCCCTTTTCAAAGCTAATACATTATGAAACCCTCAAGAATATGTTTTGGAACCAATGTCCTCTTTCTCAATTTTATTTTTCATTTTCCATATGACCTATGTACTCTCTAACATTGGCATCTTGTTTGCACCAATATTCAACAATGATGCATGATGCTACAAATTACTTCATTTTTTTTAATTCTTTTAGGAGGCAACATGTTAGACTCCTGAAACATCTTATCACATGAATTATAAACATCAATGAAATCATATTTCAAACTTGATTCGTATCCTTGAAAGGTTTTATATTCTTCAACACCTTCATGTTTGATCTTTAACAATGCAAAGTTTTGACTAGCATTAACAATCCTCCTCATTTGTCCCGCATTTACAAGAGATGTATTCAACTTCTTGTAGTGTTCTCTAACAATGTACTCAATCCAATTCTTGAATAAATGATATTTGTTCTCATGGCAGTGAAAAATAGCTCTCCTATCATATAGATATGGGCTTCCCAAAACAATACCACATATATCAATTGGAATTACATCAAGCTCTACCTCATCTAGAAAGTTTCAGTGTTTGCAAATTTCAGTTTACATCTTTTTGTCACATGAAATTTTGCATTGTCACATATCCAACCTAAAGGATAAGGTCTAGGATGAGGAATGGTTTCTAAATTCAACTTCTTGACAATGTCTTCTGAGATAAGATTTGCTTGTGAACCATTATTAAACAGTGTATCTATCTTGGTATGTTTTGAAATAAATATAATGTGGAAAAGCTCTATTCTTGTTTTTTCATCTTGAGTGTCATTGAGATAATTTGAAGAAATAGTACTTGCAATGTCATTACCTTTCAAACCCATGGTTGTGATCTTTGTTTCGTTTCCAGAATTTGAACCTAAATCATGTTGTGTAGTTGTAGTTGTCTTGTCCTTCTCCTTGTTCTTAAACTTTTTGGGTCTCCTTTCTAGATGAAGTTTCTAGGAATGATCTTCATCATGGCCCTCTTTGGAAACATGTTTAAATTTGATCTTTTCTTTCTTCATCTTGGAAAAGCATTTTTTTTCCCTTTTCCTTTGAACTTACCCTTTCTTTTTTCTCCAAAGTCAAAGGAACTCTCACTAGTTTCTTTAGAAACATTTTTCCCTCTTGCCTCTAAATGAGTTGCCTGAAAAAAAAACTTCATCTAGTTTTGTAAGGTTAAACATGAGAATGGTATGTATCAAATAACTATGCAATCCTCCAATACATTTGAGAAAAGTATCTTGTGATGAAAAATCTATACCCAAAATTAAAGACCTTTTCCTAAATTCTTCAGTATAAGATTGCACATTTTTCCCTTTAGCTTGCCTAAAGTTCTACCAATCCATAATAGCTTTCTGCATGTATGCTAGTGGATAAAATGGCCTTCTTATTGCAACAACAAAATCATTCCAAGAGGATAGAATCTTCCCATGTTTCTTCATGTCCTATTGAGTTTTGGCTTCCCACCAAATTAGTGTTGCACCTTCCAATCTAAGAGAAGCAAGTTGAATTTTGGTTTCATCATCTTTGAATCTTTGTATGTTGCAATACACTTCAATATGATGAATCCAATTATCTAATATTTTTGTATTTACCTCTCCATTGTACATAGGCAGTTCAAATGTAATGTCAAGCTTAAGCAAAGGAGTTTTACAATGACCCTTTGGGGAATTTGGATGTGTTTGTGAAAGGGTAGAAGAAGTTGAAGAGGAGGATGAAGATGAATATGATGATGATGATGGAGGGGAAGGTGGTGGTTTGTCACCATTCCCTCCATTCCCTTTTGGAGGCTTGTCTCCTCGTTGAAAAGTGTGCAACAAGAAATGCTTGTTGAGAATGCAACAAGATGATGGAGCTTAGTGGAAAGGAATCGCCTTCACTAAGTGGGCCCGCAGGCTATTTTTGGCACAAGTCTATTTTTAGACTATGTCTATTTTTAGACATATGGATCATGTCTATGGATTGCAGGTTGCTGTTTATGGATAATTGATCAAGTTGGGAAAAATAGATGGACTTCTATTTTTAGATCACAGCGGAGTGACTGCTCAGTCTAAATATAGAACAGTCAAATATTATTAGCTCATAATAATATTTAGACTATAAACTTTGTCTTATTCTCTTTGAGCACTTCAGGATGAGCTACGGATGTGGTACATGCAGATACCAGAAGGAAATACGTGGTTACCTATGGGATGACTAATATTTGCATGCAGGACTTCAGTTAGAACTCAAGTGAGTTGAGTTTAGTGGACTGGAGGTGCATTTGATGGAGTTGTGTTCAGTTTAGCTTTGTTAAACTGGTTGTATTTAGTCTAACTGGCAAATAGACTAGAGATGAGTTGGGTGAATTAGTTATTAATTAATTCACAAGTTATTAATTCATAATACAACTAATGAATACATCAGTTAACTCAGTTGCATGTCAGTGCATGTTCAGTTCAGCAGGGACAGGTGTTAGAGAATCAGATTGCTATCAGTTGTGGCTATAGTTGTGCATCAGATCTTGCACAATCAAGGGATTAAGTATGCCAATGAGTTTGCTCACGTATTTTCCCACATTGTAGCTTGTGCTCACGTGATTTTTCCAAGGAAATACGTGGTTGCCTTGGAATTATCATCAGTTCTTGAGCAGGTATTGAGCAGCGGAGGGAGGCAAGCAGCGAAGGAGATTTGAGCCAGTGATTGATTCGGATCTGAGCTGTATTGTGTGTAACAGAGGTGGAGATACTTGTGAGAAGTATTATGCTGTGTAATGTTACATGACTCTATCATTAATATACAGATAGTTGGGGTTTTTAGCGAGTTTCTTTCCCCGGGATACATACTGTGTTAATGTGTGAATGCTCTGATGTTTTATTGTTATTGATGCTGCTATATTGATGATCAACGTAGAGGAGCTTATGTATTGTGTATGTTTTCCGCAATAGTACATGATCAGGATAATCTCTGTTGAATATGTGTTAAATTATTCAAAATTTCTACATGGTATCAGAG
>APFE030548631.1:16896-44100 GCA_000404065.3 Pinus taeda
GGTTCGAGATGGATCTACAAAGAGGTGCAGATGGGATGGCACATTCATCAGTTGGATGTGAAGATTGCGTTCCTTCCTAGAGATTGGAGGAAGGAGGATGCTACTTCAGCAGAGGTAGTGGATGCCACTGGTTACCAGCAGTTGGTCGAGTCGCATGTGTGCAGACTCAAGAGAGGCACATCGGGATATGGATTGGATGAGGTGAAGCTATGTGGCTTCATGGATGGAGATTGGGCAGGGAGCTCAAGAGGCCAAGTATATGGCAGCATTGACATCAGGTGCCATCATATCAGAGATTGTGTGCAACAGAGGATCATGTTACTTTCGTACTTTCCAACGAAGGATCAGGATGCTGATATTCTGACGAAGGCTCTCACTAGGAGAAAATTCGAGTACCACCGAGGCAGGATAGGGGTTGCTGATAATCCATATCTTGTCGAGAGGGAGTGTTGAGATTGCAACAAGATGATGGAGCTTAGTGAAAAGAGTCGCCTTCACTAGGTGGGCCAGCAGGCTATTTTTGGCGCAAGTCTATTTTTAGACTATGTCTATTTTTAGACATATGGATCATGTTTATGGATTGCAGGTTGTTGTTTATGGATGATTGGTCAAGTTGGGAAAAATAGATGGAATTCTATTTTTAGATCACAGCGGAGTGACTGCTCAGTATAAATATAGAACAGTCAAATATTATTAGCTCATAATAATATTTAGACTATAAACTTTGTCTTATTCTCTTGGAGCACTTCAGGATGAGCTACGGATGTGGTACATGCAGATCCCAGAAGGAAATACGTGGTTACCTATGGGATGACTAATATTTGCATGCAGGACTTCAGTTAGAACTCAAGTGAGTTGAGTTTAGTGGACTGGAGGTGCAGTTGATGGAGTTGTGTTCAGTTTAGCTTTGTTAAACTGGTTGTATTTAGTCTAACTGGAAAATAGACTAGAGATGGGTTGGGTGAATTAGTTATTAATTAATTCACAAGTTATTAACTCATAATACAACTAATGAATACATCAGTTAACTCAGTTGCATGTCAGTGCATGTTCAGTTCAGCAGGGACAGGTGTTAGAGAATCAGATTGCTATCAGTTGTGACTATAGTTGTGCATCAGATCTTGCACAATCAAGGGATTGAGTATGCCAATAAGTTTGCCCACGTATTTGCCCACATTGTAGCTTGTGCTCACGTGATTTTTCCAAGGAAATACGTGGTTTCCTTGGAATTATCATCAGTTCTTGAGTAGGTATTGAGCAGCGGAGGCAGGAAAGCAGCGAAGGAGATTTGAGCCAGTGATTGATTCAGATCTGAGCTGTATTGTGTGTAACAGAGGTGGAGATACTTGTGAGAAGTATTATGCTGTGTAATGTTACATGACTCAATCATTAATATACAGATAGTTGGGGTTTTTAGCGAGATGCTTTCCCTAGGATACATACTGTGTTAATGTGTGAATGCTCTTGATGTTTTATTGTTATTGATGCTGCTATATTGATGATCAACGTAGAGGAGCTTATGTATTGTGTATGTTTTCCGCAATAGTACATGATCAGGATAATCTTTGTTGAATATGTGTTAAATTATTCAAAATTTCTACACTCCTTTTCCTCCATGAGGTTTTGAGCTCTCTCCATACATTATAGAAATCATCTCCTCATACAAAACCTTAACCATCTTTGACATCTCAAAGAATGTTTTTCTTAAAGTCTTCTCATCTTCAAACATATATTTAAGACCTTCTTCATGTGTCATGACTATTAAATCTTGAGGTGTGTTTGTTCTCCTTAAAACAATGTGAGATTTGGCTCCACAAATTCTCCTTCTCCTCTTTTGAGCTTCAACCTTGTAAGCATAAAAAAAAACACTTGCAAATAAATCAAATATTCACAATAACTTGTTGCTTTGATACCAAAATGATCTAAATGTGTAAACTTGAATATTTTAAACAATTTGCAAGTTAAATTTATATGTGTTTTGGGTAGAGGATATTTTTTTTTTTTTTGTGACTAGCAGAATCGACAATGGTGATGATATTGTACTCGCTTTACACGAGGTCGAATCCCACCAACTGCCACTATAACCTCTAGGAGGAACCACCCAGCTCGCAAGGATGGACCTCGATTAAGATGAGACTCGAACTCGTGACCTGCACAGTGGCACGGACGACTTAGTAGATTGTCCGTTGGCCACAAGACCAAACCTCTGCGGTCAGGTAGAGGATAAATTTAATAAACACATACACAAGTAAATTTTACAGCCAAACATAGACAAATAAGCATATCTAAAACACATAACACAAAGCGTGATAAAGCAGTTCACCCCTCTCTTCGGCTACATCTCCTTGTCCAACTTCCAATGTAAGGCCTCTTTCAATAAAAATGTTAAAAAGTGTGTTTACATGCTTTAAATAGCTCAAATAGAAGAAATGATGTCTCCAATCGATCCAGAATTGTCAAAACCCCCTATTTTGGTTCTTTTTGCACCTCATTTGGTAAAAAACTGAGAACGTTATGCTTGTTTCTTCATTTTCTCATATTCTACAGCTAACCATCCTCCAATTCAGCATAAACCTAGCTTGAGCTCCCAAAACGCGGAAACAAAGCGCAAAATTGGCCCACATTCCTGCTTGGTGGGTGATTTTTTAGGACCGTTAAGGGCGCCTTTAAGCCCCTAGTCCTGAAATTCCTAGTCGCATGGCAGCCATATGACCGCGAAAGGTGTCGAAATTTGGGGGCTCTTTCTAGCCCCTGTCTCCATGGGTGCCCTTGGTTCTATGTTATGCATGCGTCCTTGGGTTTCCCCCTTCTATGTTCTTCGCTTGGTCATGTGTTGTTGTTCACACTCTGGCCCGATAAGGCTTGGGGTTAGCTCCTTGTGGCTAGCCCTTGTCTCCTTTTGCACTCTCGATTATGGTTGCGGCATATGACTCTCCAAAGGACCATGAGGGATGGGCTAGGCCCTAGCCCTTGGCCCCACTCCCGCGGTCTTGTGGCACAGTGGTGGCTAAGGGCTAGGGCTTAGCCTAGCCCCTTCCCCATATGTGCATTAATGCAACTTTAAATAGAACCCTCCAACTTTATTTAAATAAGAAACCCAGTGGCGCAGTGGTGCTAGCCTTGGATACTTGGTACTTTATCTCAAGTTCGAATCTCGTGGGCGGGTTGCTCACCCTCCAATAAAATTTTAACTGGCCATTAGGATGCCACGTGGCATCCAAGGATTGACCCATGTGGGTCCTCCTAATTGGTCCACCCAAGCACAACCATTAGCCAATAAAAATTCACCATGCCACAACCAATCAAATGATGACAAGTGGCAATCATTCATAGGCCCAAAAAAATACACAGTCAACCCAATCAAATGCCCTGTTATTGTATAGACTATTCAGTGGGTGTACCTACAAGCCTTTTTCCAAAAAAATTAATTGTTTTCCAAACCGATCAAAATGCGATTAGGGGAGCATCTGATGTCAGATTTGAGTGAAACAAGTTGCGTTGTGTTCAGATCGTCGAGATCTATCCATTCATTTAGGTTTTGAGCTATGTTGCACACTTTGAATTTTGAGCACTATTTTAATCCATTGGATCACTTCTTTCTGATTGAAAAGACATTTTTTAGTAGTACGATAGCTATGGTTCTTAGAGAGGAAATGCATATACTCATCAAGCACCTCCTTTCCTAAAATTTTTGAACAACAATATTTTGTCTTAGGACCACAAACTGGACATGCAAATTTACCCTTTGTTTGCAAACATGCAATAGATGGATTAATATAAATTATATGAAGGGATTATTTAAAAAACATGCAGGATGTCTTCAAATGATTATATGTTATTTAAGTGTAATATTGGAACATGGTTACATACCACAAAATATGTTAGTCCTGGAGCATCATGAATTGTCCATACAAGTATTTAATGGAGTTGAATTTGACTTCGCCTTATTGTTTTCTAGACACCATGCATAGTGATGTTGACCCATAACTTTATTAACTCATTGATAAGAGGCTCGATCTATGCATTCTGATCTTGGTACTTACCTAATTGTTTTAAATTACACATAATTAATATCATGATATGTATATATAAATAAATAAATAAATATAACATATAATGCAACATACAAGACAATTGAAAATGTTATTCTATTTAGAAAATTAATGTAAACAAATACTTGAAACAATCATTTTCAACATTATGTGCTTGCTCTTTATTGACATCCAAGGATGAAGGTTATTGTTGATAATAAAAATTGGCCACGCACGCTGATTAAATAGGTCTGAGCTCTCCAAATGGATTAACACCGTCAACTGTCAATGAAAGCCTAACATTACAAGGCTCATCTTTAAAACACAACCATTTTTCCTCAATTTCCATAAATGTATAACCATCTGCAGTAATTTGAAGAACACCATCTCCACTTCTCTTCCATGCATGGTAATCCATAAACTATGCTATGCTTTCGTACTTGCATAATCACTCCAAACTTGGAATTATGGGAATATGAAGAAGAACCTTTTGAGGCACCTTTTTTGTTATTTGATCAGTTTGATATCTACTGCTATGACATTGTGGGCACTTTGTTTTCAATGCATGTTATCCATCAAAAATATAATATGATCATTAGGAATTTCTTTCATAATGGCAAATAAATCTCGATATGTGCGAGGTAACATATTTGACAATGGTAACAAAAATTAACCTAAGAATATAAAACATAAAAAATCACTAGTTAGTGTAAAGAGTATTGATCATAAATATTGCATTCTTACTTTACAAATTATTTAACACTGAAAAAAAAAAAAAATAAAAAAAAAAAAAAAAAATATATATATATACTATATATATATATATATATATAATAATATATATATATATATATATAATATATATATTATATATATATATATATATTATAAAATAATAAATAATAATAATAATATAAATAATGAAAAATAAATAAATAAAATAAAAAAAAAAATAAATAAAAATAAAAAATAATATATAATATTTGTTTATAATATGTGATGAAACATATTATATACCTTAAGATATGTGTCATAAAAGTGTTTGAAAAACCATTTAAAACCTTTAGTTTAACCAAAAATAATGTAGTAGTCAGGAGATTTGCTTTAAGCCTTCATAAAATGGTGTTGTTTCCTTTTCTAGTAGAGGTACATCAAAAATTTCATCATTCTCCTCATCTTGATCATTGATCAATTGAGCGAACAAATCTTGGATCAAATTAATTTGTCCCATCATCTTGATCTATGTTATTATTGTCATCCTCTTCCATTGGATCATTAACTTGATCTTCAATATTCGGTTTGTGTTCCTTAGCTTGTACAATGTCACTTATACTACTACCTGGCACATTCAGACAACTATGGGGCCAACTTGACAGTCAAACAATCATGAAAAATTAGTTTGCATAAAAAATATTATAACAATATAAAATTTCACAAATACGATTGATATAAAGATAATATATAATGAATATATAGCTTACCAAGAGACGGTATTCCTTTAGTACCCCTTTTATGTGCCCATGTCCCCTACGATGTCTTTTAGTTGCTTGTTTTAAAACTCTTACGAAAATAAGCTCTAGAATTTAGCACAAGTGAAATAACATCTTCCATCATCCCCTTCATTTTTTTCCCTACTAATTTTTTTTACATTCTTCCCCACAAAAAATTATGCAAGAATTATGTTATAAAATTTAGTGGTGTACTAGATCTATTATATTTTTGTAATTGAAATGATATATATTAAAATAAATATGTTTTGTGCTTGAAAAGAAGACCTTATAAATTTTTAGAATTGTTGTAGTTATAGCAAAAATGTTGCAACATCTCTTAAATTGAACATATTTATAAATTTTTATATGGTCAGAATTCTGATGTTCATTGACCAAGTCAAGGTTGAATAGTCAAAAAAAAGTGACAGACTATTTGAATGTAATGTCTCCTAAATGCAACAAATTTATAAATTTATTTATCATCATAATTTTGATGTTCATTGACCATGTCAAGTTTGACTAGTCAAAAAAAGTGATTGGTCATTTCAATAGCTCAACGGACAAGAGAGTCTCATCGAATTTACTTGTCCTTGTTCTTACAACGAAACAGGAGAACCGCCACAATTACATCAACGTAGAGATGATGCATTGTAAGATTGACGAACAATAGTGGATTAGACAAAAATAAATAAATACAATTAACATTATTCTTGTAATTTTCGATGGTCTGTCTGATTTTATCCATACCACCATACTATTTTGTGAAAATGTATTCCTATATGTGATAGTGTCAACTCAGGGTATGAGGAATGATTCAATCGAATGGAGCTGGAGGACTATGAATTGTAGCTGGAGGAGGAATGCAAAGATGATTCCATTGAGTTAATGTTGGTAGACTGCTTCAAATGTCACTACAGATGAGAGCCAAAACCCATGATAAGGGAGGCTTGTGGAGAGCTATAGTGAGAGACCGATACCACAGTAAGGTCAATCTGCAAGGAGATACAACTACATTTTGACACCGTGGTAAAATGGATTTCGGGCTTAAATCCATTTTACCAAGTATGATTTGAACAAATTATCTCTTAAAATTTATTTTATTCCCCTTAAGCTCTCTTCTCTTATTCGAACTGATCTATGGGCTATAATTGAACTTCGTTCCTTTATCTTTGCAACATCTACTTTTAATATTTCACTAAAAATCAAGTACAGAAATTCACTAAGCTTTAGTCCGCTTAGCTCAATACGTCTCTCAATTCTCTTTCGTACCATAATATTAGTACCTAGGTTGTAAATCCTTATACCTCTTGTTCCAAAGATCCTAGATGTCGTGATGTCTTAAATCAACTTGGGTCAAATTTAACATGTAAATATTTCAAGGTCCATGTCGAATCCCCTCATCCTCATTATAGTACAGTATTGACCTCTCATTGCAGCTCTCTACAAGCCTTCCTCACCACATGTTCCATCTTTCATCTACAATGGTGTTCAATGTAGTATACCAACATTAACTCGATGGCTTCTTCTTTTCATTCCTCCTCCAACTGAAATTCAAATCCTCCTCCAGCTCCATTCGACTGCATCATTCCTCATACCCTGAGTTGGACTTGACCACCAGTCAACCCAATCCTATTATCGAGTCCCCCCCTCATATTGGTATCAATCCTCAATGGTCTCCATGTACCAAATTTCATCCCACGGGAAACAACACCCCATCTCAAAGAAACCCCAACTCTCAGCCATTGTCTTTTCATACCATCAACCCTTGATTACATCAGTCTAACTCTTTGAACTCTAATTTTTTATTAAATTTTCTACACCTTTTACTAGGTTTAATTCTTTAACTTCCAATAATAATACTTCCTCACCTAACTATTATTATAATACCTATAACAATTCTGCCACCAATTTTAATTTTAATAATAATTATATCCCATCAAATACTTATATGAGAAATAATGATTCTCTTCAATTAAATAATAATGATTCTCTTTAATTAAATAATATTGATTCTCTACATTTAAATAAAAGGGATTCTCTTCCTTTAAAATGCAATTTCTCATATTAATAATCATGTTGATAATCATTCCTCATTTAACAATGGTTTGAATCCTATAACCCCCTCACCACCCCCCCTTTTTCGACCATCTTCCATAGTCAATTTATCATCCCTTGATATTGATACCTCTACCCTTCATCTTTGGAGAAAGGTTTCAACTTCTCCCTAGCTCCTCTTAGGATTACTACTAAAGAGATTCTTTGCTCTATTGAGTTTGTTTCCCAAAAACTTCCCTCTCACATTTCTGAGGAAATTCGACAAGGTTGTAGCAGAATTCTCTGTCATGTAAGCCCCTCAAGCAAAATTTATCCAAGGAAGAAGTCCAAGGCATCAAGAAGCTTAATGAAAACCCCCACATTATTGTCCTCAAGGATGATAAAGGAAATGTTACCGTCATTATGAAAAATAAGGACTATTAATCTAAGATGTTGGATCTTCTTTCTTCTTCTTCCGACAAAATTCTTCACAAGAACCCCATAAATTCCATTACTCAACTAGTCACTAAAGCCATAAAATCATCCTCTGTGGACACTTCCATTCAACAACATATTTTTCCTCATACCCCCCAACTGCCTAAAATTTATGGTCAATCAAAAGTAGACAAAACTAGGGCCCCCCTTGTGCTATGGCAGCCTCGACCCATTCTCTAGGATGATATTTAGCCATCAAATTTCAACAATGTGTCAGTTCCACTTATTCTTTTATTAAATATTTCATTGATTTCATTCCCAAAACAAAAAGCATCCATGTTGATGAACATGACAACTTGGTCAAATTTGATGTGGTATCCCTTTTCACTAAAATCCTGGTTCTTGAAGCCATAAATCTGATCTCACAATCGATAGATGTTGAAACCTTTGACTTGATTCAAATTTTCCTTGCCTCCACCCTATATTCTTTTAAAAGTGCCTTCTGTGAGCAAACCAAGGGTACAACTACAGGCTCTTCCCTATCTCTAATCGTAGCAAGCATCTTCATGGAACAATTTAATTCCAAATCCCTTAAGTAATTGGAAAACCAACATTTTTCCTTGATGCAATTGTTATATTTTATACTTATAAAATCAGGATAAGTAAAAATCTATCACCTACAATAAATTTTAAAAAATGAAAATCATTACAACATTTTTTTCTAATTATGTGTTTAACTTCATATGTTGCGATTGAGACCCTAGAGGAGGTGCCTCCCCCTACCCCATCTTCTTCTACGTGGGATTCTGAGGAGATTGTGTTCAAGGCCATGGTTGTAGCTTTGTCGAAGCATGCATGAACAACAGAACCACAATCAAAATTCATCAAGGGGGTGGAAAATATTTCCTTAGTTTCCTTTCACTTTGGTGCCCAAAATACCTTGCTCACATACTCAGAGAAGGCACTCATTGGGAAATTCTTTGGGATGTGGCCATCCCCTTGGAAGGTTGGACAGATAAGAAATGTTGTGGAATCGTGAAAGGAAATAATGCATTATTTTCTTGTGGGAATGGATATTTTGCCTTTTTTCTTGAATTAAAGGACAATAGGGATCTGACCTTCAGAAATGGCTCCTACTTCTTTCAATCCATAGGTATGCATTTGAATAGGTGGCATTTAGATTTCAACCCCGGTGATGATATTCCCACTGCAATTTTTGTATGGATGAAGTTGTTGCAACTCCCCTTGTCTTGTTGGAGTGATGATTGCCTTAAGGAAATTAGAAACCAGGTTGGAAAATACTTGGATAGGGTGGAGTTGAAAGGGTCATAGTTTACCTGTGTTAAGATCTACATAGAGGTAGATATGGAAAAAGGTTTTCCTTCTAAAATAAACCTTTCCTTAAGAGACTAGTTTCATCATCAAACCTTAGATTATGAGAAAATACCCTTCAAATGTTTCCATTATCATGAATATGGTCACTTCATTAGATATTTCCCCAAGGTTGCATGTATCGATGGTCAATAAATTGAACATTCACAGAAGTAGTGCCAAACTCAAAGAAAAGGAGGAAATCATGGGAAATTGGTTGCGTAAAAACCCAAAAAAATAAAACAACAATGATGCCCCAACATATTCCAGTCCATTTGAAGTGTTGCAAAAGAATGAAGAATAAGAATAGGGTAGAGCAATCCCTGACTCAAATCAACAAAATCCAAGTTGAAAAAAATGAAGAATCGGATCAAGAAGATGGGGAAGTCAATGAAATCAAGCCAATGAGCGAAAATGAGCTTGAGCAGCTGGGATTTGATTCTCAGCCCAAATCCCCTAAAGTTGAAAAAGTTGAAGGAGGCTCAGCCATCACAGGATTCATCACTTGAAACAGGATGCAAATCATAATTTGGGTGGATAAAGGTAGTATCCAGGAAACAAAAAACCATAGGAAGAAAGGACACCCTCCAAAAAAACAATTTGAGAATTAGAAGCGAAATAGAACAAGAATTTGGGTAATCAGTTGGTTAAAAATGAGAGCTTGAATTCCAAAAGAGTCAAAGGAGTTGAAGGAACAAAAGGAAGGAGTCCTCCCGAAAAGGGGTCCAAAAAAGAAGATGAATTAGTTTGACCACAATATGCTAAACCCCTTTGGTAAATATGAAAATGGAATGTAAATGTATCTTGATCTTGGGGGTATTCTGGAAAATTTTAAGTTGGAATGGGAATGAAATCTTTGTTTTTTGGGGTAACCATTTGAGAGACTCGATTGAGCCTCCATGATCAATGCAACAATGATCAATGGTAATCTTTAAGAATTGTATCAGCTTTGGGAGAGATCCTAAATTTTTTCTAATAAAATCCATAATCGTTCCTTAAAAAAATGTGTTTAACTTCACATTAATATCATTTTTTATGACTAGTTTTGTATGGTTTGGTAATAATACAATGCAACACATCATTACTGTCCAGGATGAATTTCAATGTTATTCAAGGATCTATGATACAACGGGTCTAAATGTTTGAAAAAATCAACCCAAAGAAAACAATTGTTTTTGTCCTATCAAAAAATAATTTTATAATATTTATATTAAAAAAAAATGAAAATTATTGTAAAATATGGATAATTTTTTAGAAATTATACATTTAATATGAAAAATATAACAAAAATGTATAATAAAGTGAAAAACGAGGCTTTATTATAATGGAAAATGTAAATATAAGAGAGATGTGTACACTTCAATACTCAACATTAAAGTGAATAGGTGTCATTTTAAAAAAATATTAATAATAATAAAGAAATTTATATCAATCATAAATAAAATATTTTAATATCTACTTATATATGAGAGAGAAGAGAGAGAGAGAGAGAGAGAGATGTGTAAACTACTTCAATACTCAACATAAAGTGAATAGTGTCATTTTAAAAAATATATAATAATAATAAATAAATTAATATCAATTATAAATAAAATATTTTAATATCTACTTATATATGAGAGAGAGAGAGAGAGAGAGAGAGAGAGAGAGAGGGGTTTTGGAGGAAAACTCTTATAAAATAATATGATTCCCTGCGTTAAAAATTAGAATTCCTGCGTTAAAAATCTTTATGAATCTACTAATAAAAGAGAGAGAGAGAGAGAGAGAGAGAGAGAGAGAGAGAGAGATTGTTATGCCTATTTAAATATGATCCTAGAAAGTTTTGGAGGAAAAATCCTATTTGTATAACTAATAAAATAATATGATTCCCTGTAAAAATTAGAATTCCTACGTTAAAAATCTTTATGAATCTACTAATAACATGAACACCATTTTGAAAGTACCTATAGAAGATGAAATAATTCCTTTGGAAGACATTGAGTTTGGGGTTAAGCAACTCACTATTGGGAAAGATATGGAAATTGAACGATACCAAAGAAATTTTGAAGATATGAAGGTCTATCCTAATATCTCACATGCACAAGATCTTAAATTTTTCAATCAAACAAGGCTTCCCTAAACCTTGGATTCAGAGGCTTATTGTTCCTATCTTTAAAAGTGGGGATGAAAGCATTCCCTTTAATTATAGGACCATTGTGAATATCCCTATTTTAGCTAAGTTGTACAAAATTATTTTGGAAAAGAAGATTAGTCTATGAATTGAAAGCCATGATAAGATAGCTCAAGGCCAAGTTGGGTTTAGGAGATATCATTCAACTATGGACTGGTTTGTTACTCCCAAGATTATTGCATGAAGTCTCATAATAGTAAAATCGATACCTTCTATTGTTTTTTAGAAAATATTTTGAAACTGTTCCCAAAAAAACCTATGGAAAAGGTTAGAAGAGATAATAGTTCCTCTTGATCCGAGGGTTGTTATGACAAGGTTGTTTGAGAACATTATTGTCAAGCTTAGGAGCACTGAAGCTTGGTTAGAAGAAAGTAATTGTAATATCAAAGTCAAACAAGGATTTCCCTCATCCCCTACCCTTTTTAGCATGTACATTGATAAGCTAAAAGATTGCTTGGAAAATTTAGATTTCTTTGGCCCCATGCACATCAATATAGTCACAACTTTTCTCCTTTATGTTGACATTAAGGGAATTTTGAGGTAAAAAATGAGCCTCAAAACAAAAATGTACCAATAAAATTAACTTTAAAAGAACTAATAGGATTCAATATTACTCATGTCATCCTCATGGGAAAATATTTTGGAAGGAAAAGAAGAATTTTTATTTTTTTTTATTTTGTATTTTTAGCTTATCTCCTTGTAGATTTACTCAAATGTCAAGTGTAAACACTCATTGGATGCAAAATTAAATTCCACATCCAACAAGTACCTATTATGTATACTTCTAAGTAGATCCACATCGAAAAAATTGAAAATATATGAACACTCTGCATACTTGAACATATTTTTTCATGTAATTTTTATTTTTTTCGATGTGCTTCTACTCAGAAGTATGCATAATGGGTACTCATTGGATGTGGAATTTATTTCTGCATCCAACGAAGGTATACACTTAACATTTGAGTAAACCTACAAGGAAATAAGTCAAAATACAATAACAAAAGTAGTTTCATTTTTTTTTCTTTAAAAATTCATGACTCTTATTTTCTTATTTTGATCATTATTTTATTTTTTTCCTTAGGAGATTGATTTTAGACCTCAAAATTCCCCTAATTTGATATTGTTCTCTTGGCTTGAAGACCTTACGATATTGACAAGAAACTAAGAAACCTCTGAGATTTTTGTGCCAGGATGGCTATGATTGTTAATACTCGGAAAACAAAAGTCATGATAATCAAATCCAAAAGTATCACATGTGATATTTCATACATGAAAACAACTTGGAGGAAGTTCTTATGTCCAAATATATGGGAGTTGATATCCATCACAAGCTCAACTGACATTGCAACATTGAGAAGGGGATAATAGAGGATGGAAAACGTAGTATGGATTTGAAAATAATTGTAAGTAGAGAAATGTTTGGATATATGATAAAAAGAAACTCCTATTTGAGACTATTATCACCCTTCTTATGTTATATGGATGTGAGAATAGGAGTTGGTGTATCTCCAAAGAGTCATAGAGGAAGATAAAATGGATCTAAAAGTAGTTTATAACCTACAATCTCAATATTAAAAGGAAATGCACTCTATCTTATCCTACTCATCGGAGCAAGTCTTTCCCCCATTGAAAACATGGCTATGACTAGATATATTTTATATAAGAAGTAGTTAAACAACATGGAAGACTGATCCAGGTGGATATTCATGCCCACCCGCCAATTCCACTTGTACCCCCACCATTGTTTCTTTTAGTTTTTTAATTTCCTTAATTGTAGCACAGTTTACTATTTTTAATAGGTTTTCGGGTCCTAAACTTACAGAGCCGTTTTGAGGCCCTAAACTACCTTTTTTTGCAATCTATTGCCATTGATTTTCTCAAAAAATCATTTTTTCCATCGTAGTCCTCAAAGAGATCTTTCCAACGGGTTATCATGCGCATCAAACGGAGATAATATGACCAAGTCACGACCCTGGGAAGTTGGTTGTCCAACTAACCCCAACAGGGGCCATAAACTGTTGGTGTTACATCTCCTCGGGTTAGGTTTTGGTTGTTTAGGGTTTGTTCTTATTATTTAATAATAAAAAGGCCCTTGAGCCTCATTGTAATGCAGGTCAGAGGCATGTAGCTGCCACATCTCTTCTCAGAGATAAGCTACCTTTGCCCGAGCTAGTTCATTTCCATTTTTGTTTGTAAGCATATTTCAGTATTTTACATTAATGAAATGAAGTATTATTTCTGCTGCATCTCTATATTTATGGTTATTTCTATAATTTGTTGCGTTCTTGTTTAAATCTGGATCAAAGGCAAATGGTTTCCTAAATTGTCTCTAAATCTAGCCAAACCACAAACATTGTCTCAAGAAGGAAAGGCCTAAGGATGCCCAATATTGGTTAGACCATTGGGGGATAAAGGAGGAGATCATTCAGCGAAAATGATATTATTAAAAATATTATTACATCAAAATTTAAGGAGAATTTATGGGGTGGTAAAGAGTTAGAGGGAAAAAGGAAACTAAGATATCATAAGGAGGTGATCAATCCAAATTTTGAAAATAAAAATGTTCTCTTTATCTTGGTTAGTGTAAAGAAGAAAACAAAAACTCCTAAAATAATAAATTTTTATAAGCTACATAATGAAATTGGTTGTTGGTCACTTCTAAAAACAACTTGGGTTGAAAGAGTTTGTCACCTATGTGACACGATGAAAATCACTCTTAGATTGTCCAGCTTATACACACATTAGATCTAAATTTTAAAATATTTTCCGCACCACCATCCTTCTTGACCACTTAACAAAATTATGGTGATCTTGTAGCACTTCTTTTGATGCTTTTTGAGCATGGAAATAAAACATTAAATAATTCCAACTAATATCTTACCTTCTAGGTCCAACAGATAATTTTGGTCTTTGTGGAGGTTCTTCATCATCATCATCATCATCATATATATAATATATATATATGATCAATCCAAATTTTGAAAATAAAAATGTTCTCTTTATCTTGGTTAGTGTAAAGAAGAAAACAAAAACTCCTAAAATAATAAATTTTTATAAGCTACATAATGAAATTGGTTGTTGGTCACTTCTAAAAACAACTTGGGTTGAAAGAGTTTGTCACCTATGTGACACGATGAAAATCACTCTTAGATTGTCCAGCTTATACACACATTAGATCTAAATTTTAAAATATTTTCCGCACCACCATCCTTCTTGACCACTTAACAAAATTATGGTGATCTTGTAGCACTTCTTTTGATGCTTTTTGAGCATGGAAATAAAACATTAAATAATTCCAACTAATATCTTACCTTCTAGGTCCAACAGATAATTTTGGTCTTTGTGGAGGTTCTTCATCATCATCATCATCATCATCATCATATATATATATATATATATATATAATATATTATGTATGTATGTATGTATGTATGTATGTATGTATGTATGTATGTATGTATGTATGTATGTAGATAAAGAAATCTTGTTACTATCATTGGATTTCAAGTGTTCCATTTTGTAAGGTGTCCTAGGTTCGAAGTTCATGGTAGTTAAGAGGAGACACAAAAGAAAAACGAAATCTAGGCATGTTAAAGGTTTGTAAAACTTAGTCTAGGTTTTGACAACTTCGATCCCAAGAGTCATAGTCTCTTAGACCACAAGCTAGTCCCACATGTCATAAACACACTAGCAAACGAAAAATAAAATTGAAATAAAAAATCAATATTATATAATTCCATCTTAACTTCAATTTATAATGATAGATTTGGAGTTAAAATGGATATTATTTAAAACATTTCAATGGTGTGTTGCATGATATGAGGGTAATGCATAATTTTTTTTGTGCTCGACAAAGAGTTGATGCATGACGCACACACATATAAAGAAAAAGAAAAAGAAAAGGAACTGACTTCAAGTAATTTTATCCCTCTTGATGCATGAGAAATCCAAAGTTAAGATAGATCTATACTAGTCTATCTTCAAATTTATGTTCATTAAACTCATTCAAGATTCATCTATCGTGATAGTGGGGCATACTACACTTGTGGATATTGTATAAGTTTGACCATAACAATATTTACTTTAAATGTAAATATTAATAAGCTTATTAAAAAGCATAAGTGATAATATAAGAAGTGATGCAATGTATATAGTGATGATCACAGTTAATCCAAAACATTTGGATGAGGGACATGTGTCCTAACAAATTTACAAAGGATGTCATTCATGAATGTGAGGAAGTACCATTTAGGTTTCTTTGCAAGGTTTTTCCTTTGGAAAGAGGAAAAAAGGGTTAGCTCAACTAGTTTTTATTGATGCTCTCAGGCATTTGGCTAGTTCAATTTCAACAATTGCTCAATTCAAACACCCTAGGTGAAGTGAACTAGTTTATATCAACAAGTTTGCTAGGGATATTATCTATGAGTGAGGGGAAACATCTCTTGGTTTTCTTTACAAGGTTTCCATATATATAGGGCAAGTTAGCCTCAAATTTATATATTAAGAACTGAACTTATCACTTATAAAATTAAATAAAGAATATACCAATAATTTATTCGAACCACTCAAATTAAACCTAATTAACAATAGCTATTATTCTTTGTAATTGTAAAATAAAAATAAATAACAATCCATTATCTAAAAAAATAACATTATTAATATTTTAATTCAAACTAATATCATTATTTATGAAAAGTTTTGTGTGGTATGATGTTACAGTGCATCAAAACCTTGATGTTTAGGATGAGTTCAATCTTGTTCCTAAACCTATGATGTAATAGTTATTTTCATACTAAAGACTTTTCAAATTCAAAGAAAAAGATTCTTTTGATTATTAGAAAAAAATTGCTAAATGAGTTTCTAAATTGGAAATGTTGTAAAATATTTTTTTGGGAGATTTTGTTGTAAAGAAAAAAGAGAACAATGCCATAGAACATAATAGATGTGTTTTGCCACGAAACGAGGACATGGTGTTCTGGTAAGACACTCTGTGGTGAAAAAGATTACTGGTTCAAAACTCTATGGGAAAAAAGCTAGTCATGCTAAGGACTGTTGTGGCCCAGGTTGGGTGTGATCCCCAAGTAATTTTGATGGCTTAGATGCCCCTAGGTTGTGGCTACTCAAGCCACAAGTTAGGTGTGTCAGTCATCTCAAGGCTCACATTACCTAACAAAAAAAGATAATAGATATATTTTTATTATTGTTAAATTATGTATTGCATTAAATTATTTTGAAAAAAAAAATGCAACATAATATTTTTTTTTTTTTCTCTGTAACATCTAATTCTATTAACTGGAAATCAAAATATTTTTACATAAGTTGGCGGCTGCAAGGGCAGGAGCTCGCAAGCCTTTCACATTACAAAACTGCCCCATTACTATAGAAACCGGGGAGAATCAGAGACATACAGCCAATTATGTTGGCTTTACAAGCATACCGAGAGAGATGAACAGGAAGATGAACAGAGAAATAGAACTGATAGCCCAGGTCCATGAACCGAACAGACGCCGCATCGAGGAGAGACCCAAAACTGGAATTGATGCTGTCAAGCTGAGTCCTGGCCAAAATTCCTGGGCGGTGCTTCCGGAGCATCCACCAAAGAACCAAAAAGAACAGACCACATGGCCAATTATTCATTTTTTTTCAGCTTCCCCCTGTGTCTCCTCGGCCTCCAGACACGCGGCATCCTAACTGAATAGTTCTTTATCAACCAACACGTTGCCTTCCGGCACCTTGTCGGTGGTTCCAGCATCAGTCTCTATGTCAAAATGATGACAATCAACCAGGGGAGGGATTATGGATGGCAAATTGACCTGGATAACCGGTTCAGTCTCCCTTTTAACATTCATAGCATTCTTGGCAGAGGAGCGTTCACCACTGTGAGAAGAATTGGGGTCAATGCAGGAGAGAGGGGCAACCTAGTTAACTTCTTCAGACATGATAATGGTAATCTGGGTAGAAACCAGAGGCCTATTCAGGTTACTCTGGAATTTAAAATGGGTAGACTAAAAGGCGCTGTTAGGAATCGGTTGGCGAGAAGGATTGTTGGGAGGAGGATCCTCAGGAGAGGAGGAGAGGTTGATGGTTGTGAGCACAGGATTGGGCGGAGGACGAGCAGAGGGATGCTTACTGCTACCAGGTCGATCACCCGAACGGGTTCGTTTCCCTGGATGCTTCATGGTACCAACAGTCACCGAAAACCCAAAAGAACAGATACTAAATCCAGAAGAATGCCTCAGATGACCCATAGGCTCGAGAGAATAAACAGAGGATGCACGAAACCGAGAGACAGAGCAAATGTAACTGATGTTATAATGAATAAACCACTTACCCCAGACCACCGAGGGATTTTCGCTATGCAGCACGCATGTGGAATGGAGGTGTTGCAGATTCAAGCCCGAACAGGCTCGAATTTCACCTCTGAAGCCGGACGCCTTCTCACCTTCGCATCCTATCTGCAGAACAAACTGAGCACCAGACGCTTGAACCCAAGAAGTTGAAAAAAAAACTAGGAGCTCCATGTAAATAACCCACAATAGGCAGCTTCGGGCTTCGGCGTTCATTAATGGCACCGGCCTGCTCCGGCCTACAGCCATAAAAACATTCTTCCCTCCATCGGACGAGATCTGGGGCTCCACGCTGCAAAGCAGGTGGCAGTACCAGGGAGGATTAATGTGCATGAATGCCATTTATGGCTGGGACGGCACCCGAATCCGGGAACAACATAATATTTTTTTACTATAAATGTAAATTTTAATAAATTTATAAAATAGTATAAATGTTAATTTAAGAAGTCATACAATTTATATATTGTGATGAGAGTTAATGTATCGATATTTAAAGTCATGGTATGAGGTATATGTACACCAATAAATTTATTAGGGATGTCATATATAAATGTGGGGAAGTATCTTTTGGATTTTCTTTTGAAGTTTTTCTTGAGAAAACAACTGAAAGGGTTTGTTTAATTGGTTATTGTTAATATTATTAGGTATTTGACTAATTTAATGCTAACAAGTGTTTGGTTCAATTCATCCTAGGAGAAATGCACTAGTCGATATCGACTATATGGAAGCCATAGCCAAATATGGGAAATCATCCTTGGGTTTCCTTCGAAGGGTTTAATGTGGGGAAGCATCCCTTGGACTTATTTGCTAAGCTATATATATATATAATATATATATATATATATATATATATATATATATATTATATATATATATATATATATATATATAATAATCTATATATATATTATTGACAGTTTTAGCACTAAGGTTAGTCTGTATGTCAAAGGGATAAGTCCAATAAAGTCCCTTGAGGTTATCAACCAATTATTGCACAACTAATGGTTGAGTTGTCCCTTATTTAGATATTTCATGGAAGAAGAATATATAATGCTTTGAAAGGGATCAAACCTTTTGTGGTTGCAATTTTTTTTCAAGTATTTTTAATTAAAATAAAAAATAAAAAAATTAACCTCAAAGGATTTGATAGGTCCGCTTCAACACATGATAGATTTGGAATTAAAATGACTTTTCATTGATTAGAGAGAGAGAAAGAAAGAGAAATCATGTTTCAATTAATACAAAAGGAATCACACATCATTAAAATGTTTCTATCTATATATATATATATATATGGAGTCGAATTTCAAACAATCTTGTAAAGGCAGTGTTTGAATCAGGTTTTGATGGTCGAAATGGATTCAACACCATCAAAAACTTCTAGGGCACCTAAAATTATGAAGTTTGACAGCTTTTATTTGGATTTACAAAATATTACACTGCATTTTTTCAAAATATAACCAGAGTTTCCATAACTTTCAGGGCAAAAAACATAATTGTTAAACTATGGCTATATATATATATGTATGTGTGTGTGTGTGTGTGTGTGTGTGTGGAAAGAGAACACTAAGATTTGGTGGTTAGGAAAACAATCCCCACATGTAACATGTTTGAGTTTGAGTTTATAATTGAATAAATAATTAGCATAGATTTATTTATCAACCACATAGATGGATCAAATTTTTGACACCATATCACTATACACCCGTAAGTACAACACATAGTCCAAGGTGCTTTGGTTGCATTACAGACTCCCCAAGCACATCACACAATCTAATCATTTAATTCCATGTCATATATTAAATGCTTTTAGGTACACCACACACCTCTCAAGGACAACACATAGCCTAGGAGAGGTGTTTTAGGTACACAACACCCCCCAAGCACATCACATGGTCTAGGCAAGGTTTGAATCAACAACATCATAAATAGTGTCTTAATAATATACTCTATTGTCCAAAGATATACACCCTTGAAACTAATAAAAAATATTTTACTTAAAATACATATCAAAATATTTTATTTATATAACTAACGTAACCATATAAATTAAATAGACATAAATCCATTATAAACATCAAAACACTTACTTCATGATACACCTCAAGTTGTCAAGATTAAAAAATTCATAAAACTAAATTATAACTTTATTGCATCTAGAGGTGTTAGCCTAGTATGGTAGAGATGTTGTAACATAATGTTTAACATTTGGAATAAGTCAAATTACATAAAAATAAATAAATTAAATTAAATAAAAAGATTAATGTAATGTAAACGGCAATATAAAATATAAAAGTAATCTTATAAAAATAAAAATAACCCATAGTATTAACTCATGGTATTCATGTGGAATATGACCTATTTAAAAGGGGAATTTAAACTAACCTAGATCCATCTTTAACTCGAATGAATATATATATATATATACTATGGCCTTGAAGGTTATCCCAATTGGTTGAGTCCCTGTCCTTAAAGCACCTTTGCTATTGAGAGGTCACATGTTCAAATATCTTGACACTCTCACAATTATGCTTCATGGTTGAATTGACAGGAGGTGATCCCTTTGGGTGGGTTGATAGTCTAGATATAAATATTTTCATGGGTGTATCGGTCAACAACTTCATGGTTGAATTGACAACAGGTGATCCCTTTGGGTGGGTTGATAATCTAGATACAAATATTTTCATGGGCGTATTGGTCAACAATCTTTGGGCCTCTGAACCATATAGAAAAATATATATTTTAACTAGACCATTCATCTCCATCCTAATTCATTTTGGTACCCCATATATATGTCATACACCTATTTTCTCACAAATTTGTATGTCATACAACCCATTAGCCCTACAACTTCATCTAGAGTTAAGATGGATCTAGGTTGGTTTTAAATTATTATTATTATTAATTATTTATAAAAAAAATGATATATGAATTAAACATATATACGTTTAAAACAACATGTAACAAGAGTCTTAACCATGGAAATTCACCCCACCTAACCATTTAAATTCTTAAATTGTAAATAGGCTTTGCTATAATACCATAGGTTATCAATACCACATGCCCAAAATACCATAACTTATTTCATATGGCACATGTTCATATAACATTTGTATTAATTATGGAATTTAATAAAATGGTAGAAAGTGCATAACTACTTTTGAGATAAATCTCATCCCTTGACTACTTTCGATATAAATCTGAATCTTTTAACTACTATTAGGAATATTCTAAAACATTATGTAGAAGCTAAATCTCTATCATCTATTTAATAATTAATGATAATAATTAAAATTATAAAAATCCTTTCCAAAATCAATTTCTAAAAAAAAACCTAGTAAGATTTAAATAATATTTCTAATTATATCATTATTATTTTATTATTTATTAATGTATATGACATTATAGTTTTAATTTTTTAACCAAAATTAAAATTAAAAATTTGCAAAATAAAAATATTATTTTTTTCCTATTTAACTTAGGGAGTACCGAGGCCGAGGAAGTGCCCGGACGGCCAAAAGTGGCCGGAATTCGGGGAAAAAAAATTTCAAAAAATCTTGTAGAGGCAGTCTTTGAATCGTGTTTTTGATGGTGGAAATGGATTCAACACGATCAAAAACATTTGGGACACCTAGAATTTTGAAGTTTAACAACTATAACTTGGATTTACAAAAATTCTTGTTGGATTTTCTCTAAATATGACCGAAATTTCCATAACTTTCCAAGGCAATTCCTCCGGCTAGTTAGACTACGGCTTAATTTAGAAACTCATATTCCAAATTAAAATAATAATAATTTACTTTACAATATATCGTAATATATAATATTATTACTTTTGGGTTTGGGCCTCCAGTTTGCCCTAAAATTGTTTATGTTTGGCTAAGAGCTTGTCTTCCTAGGACATAAGGATTGTTTGGGCTCGTCTTCCTCGAACATAAAGAAACAGAGTAATCCAAGACCCAAAAACCTGCCCCCTTAGGGACCACCGACAAATTATCTCCAAGGGCGTGGTTTTCCTTGAATAAGGGCGATGAGTCGAACCCAAAAACCTGCCCCCTTAGGGACCACCGACAAATTATCTCCAAGGGCGTGGTTTTCCTTGAATAAGGGCGATGAGTCAGACATCTATCCCTTACGGACCACTGGCAAATTATTTCTGGGGGCGTGGTTTTCCTTGAATAACTTCTAGGGGCATGGTTTTCCTTGAATAAGGGTGATGAGTCCAGCGTGATTTTTCTTGAATAAGGGTGATGAGTAGGACATGGTTTTCCTTGAATCAGGGTGATGAGTCAACCGGTATTCTTGGATACAAATAACTTTCTTCACTATTAGTTTAAAAACTAAATTAATTTATGATAAATTTTCCAACATCAAAAAAATATTATCACACTAAATTTACAATAAATTAATTTAAAAATGTTTATACATATACATAAACTAGTAACTTGCTATCCCATCTTTTATTGTAATTAAATAACATAATAATACTAACTTTGAATCTGGTCGCTCCCAAGTAACGAAAACTCTTATTTCCAACCCCATAGAAAAGTAAATGCTGCCTGACATGCAAGGCAAATAACTTTAGCCCTCTGAGTGACAGCGCGAGAATCAAGATAGCAGCCTGGAGAGAGAGGGCTAAAACTATTTGCCTTGCATGTCAGAGAGCGTTTACTTTTCTATGGAGTTGGAAATAAGAATTTCCCAAATAACCGATGCACTGATTATTGCACAAACTTTCCAAGTGCGAAAGTGTGGCACACAGTAACGGACTTTAAGCCAAATACCTGACCCAAATTGTATATTATATTCGCTGACCCGCAAAAAGAAAAGGAAGATTAGGTGTAAAAGGTGCACTATTTATTCGTTGGCCCTTAACGGAACTAGAAAAAGGTCAGATCCAAGTAGAACTCTGGCTTGGTTGTCAAAGGGGAACTCGACAACTGTTAAATCTAGCTGTTTTCTAGAAAGGATCTTGATAAAGAAAACTAAATTCTGGTTTCCAAAACGAGATTAACAAACAGCAGGCTTGACTTAATCCGGGAATGCCATCTTCCTTTCATTTATATATGGCACATTTTCATTGTTATAACCGTGTATGAATGCTAT
The DNA here is from genome assembly GCA_000404065.3 of Pinus taeda. Lineage (NCBI taxonomy): Eukaryota > Viridiplantae > Streptophyta > Pinopsida > Pinales > Pinaceae > Pinus > Pinus taeda. Next base: position 39,881 of record APFE030548631.1, read on the forward strand.
AGTTGTTTCATTTGTTACAGTCTGTGATTGATTCAATAGTTTTCAGCGTCATCATTGTCTTCGAACTTTCTATAATTCTTCTGTTTCTGTGTTGGTTACATTCTTTCCTTTTATCTGCAATGCAGAAGTTTGAAAGGCAGTCATCAACAGCCGGCTCTGTCATCAATTATCATGGCCAGAAGATGATTCGAAGTACTCCCCACTTGAGAGAATACTTACAGGATGTACCCACTTTTAGAAATCCTCTTATGCATAACCAGTATTTTCTTCCCATTGAAGGGTTTTTTGTGACTGAGAATGACATGGTTATGGAGGACATTGCTGTGGATATACAGACAATATCAAGGGAGACACAAGTGCTTTATCACAGAGCAGGGCCTAGGTCTGAGGTGTGCTTTAGCCCTGATGATGTCCATGCTGCCATTGTTACATGTGGGAGATTATCACCTGGTGTTAACACTGTCATCAGAGAGCTTGTAATTGGTCTCTGGTTTCAGTATGGCGTAAGGGATATCAAAGGGATTAGGTCGGGGTATCGTGGGTTTTATTCATCAGAGCCTGTGGTTTTGTATCCAAAATTAGTTGACAATTGGCACAAGACAGGGGGGACAATGCTGGAGACCTCAAAGGGGGCTTTGATTTGCAGAAGATAGTGGATGGCATTGAAGTCAATGGTTTTAACCAGGTTTATATCATTGGTGGGGATGGGACCATGAAGGGTGCAGTGAAGGTATTTGAAGAAGTTAAGAGGAGGGGCCTTAAGGTTTCAATTGCTGGGATCCCCAATTCTGTGGATAATGATGTGGGTGTTATTGATGTGTCCTTTGGATTTCATACAGCAGGGGAGACAGCCCAGAGTGCCATCAATGCGGCCCATGTTGAGGCAGAGAGTGCCCCTAATGGAGTAGGGCTGGTTAAGTTGATGGGTAGGTATACTGGACATATTGCATTGCATTCAACTTTGGGCAGCAGGGATGTGGACTGCTGCCTTATACCTGAGAACCCATTTTATCTGGAGGGAGAAGGGGGGTTATTTGAGTTTCTAGATCATAGGCTGGAAGAGAATGGACATTTGTGCTTGTTGTTGCAGAGGGGGCTGGACAAGAATTGATTCCCAGGAGGCCTGAGGACAAGGAGAAGAAGGATGAATATGGAAATCCTGCATTTTTCGATGTTGGGCCATGGCTCAGGGATGAGCTGAAGCGTTGGTGGAAGAAGCATCACCCCAATGAGACCCTTACATTGAAATATATTGACCCAACTTATATGGTCAGAGCTGTGCCTGCTAATGCTGCTGATAATATCTACTGTACTCTGCTTGCTAATTCTGCCATCCATGGAGCCATGGCAGGCTATACTGGTTTTGCTGCAGGGCGGATAAATGGGATCTATGCTTATATTCCATTGGATCGCATTGCTGCTGCTCAGAACGTTGTGGATGTCAATGATCCTAAATGGGCTTGGATGATGTCTGTAACGAATCAGCCAGACTTTTCCTCTCTTGCAAAATCTAGAAAGGTATAGATGGGAGAAATGATCTTCAGCATAGTGCGGGAGGTCGGATGAATGCCATTTTGTTTAAGGCTATATTTATTGTTCAGAGTACCAGCTATTTTAGTGCTTTCTTTGTCCAGTCTGAATAAAAATGGTACAGGTGGAGGACATTAACCCCCCTGGCAGGTTATCTTGCATTATTTATAAACCAAGTTGTGTTTTATGTTCGTGGGAAAAATGGTACAGGTGGAGGACATTAACCCCCCTGGCAGGTTATCTTGCATTATTTATAAACCAAGTTGTGTTTTATGTTCGTGGGAAGCCAGAGATTTCTGTCTGTCTATCCCATATTTATATACGAGGTTATCATTTGTTATGAAGGTTCTCATTATTGTGTATTTGCATTCTGTGATCATATTGTCATGGTATGATCATCTATGTGTTTAAAGGGTTGGGCGGACATTCCAACTATTATCTGAGATAGAAAGTTTTGATGATATTTTGCATTTGCTTATCATGTAATCATGTTTTTTATTTTTCAGGTTATATATATATCTTTATCTTGGAGTACTTTTTAATACAAACAATTTTAAATGTTTTGGGTGGTTGATTATCAGAGTTTTAAAACTTTATCTCTTAAAAAATAATATAAATTAAAGAGATATTGTAAAGTATATGAAAAGAGATCTATGGTATTATTAGATTTATGAATAAAACTTTTGTGATAAATGTAAAAAAAATATGTTGTTTTATCGATATTTTAGAATATTGATGTAGTATCATTGTTTCGGTTTATGAAATTATGTATACCAAGTGAATTTTGATGGTTGATTTTGAATTTTTTTTAACTAATGTACACCATGATAGGATAGCTTATGTAGGTGACATGTAAGAGATACTGAACATATTTATAAATTCAATTCTCAAATATGTCATATTCCTTTTGTATAGAGTTAAACAATATATTCAATGCTTTAATCATTTCAATCTTTTAATTTATTTTTCCAATCATTTCTTTTAAGGTGTTTTTGACCAAAAGATGTGCAAGATCTTGTATATGTTTGTTCTTCACACCCAACATAATGCACACCATGCAAGCCACAACACATTATTCTCCATAATTGGAATCCCAACATTCTTGAAAAGTTGTGATTATATGAGCAAATAAGTTATCTTTTTTGGACCACAAGCATGAAACAATTCCAATGCATGATATTCCGGGGTGAGTACAAACATTCCCATCATGATATCCTCATGTGTTACATTGAGATTAGAAATAACCTCAATAAAGGATATAAGGTAGATCCATGTGCAAGGGCTGCCAAACTCCTCAAAGCATAAGCCAAAGACCTTGGAGAATGTGCGTATGTGGAGTGCTTCTCAAGAAAACATATCAACCCTCCAATTATACCAATTTAAATTGCAAGGTAAGTGCCACACGAAAGAGTGCTAAAGGGTGTAGAAATTCAAATAATCATACTTAAAACTTGGAACACCTAAGTTGAAGAGTGTTCCCTTCCAACATATGCATGAACCTAGTATAGGCCAACAAATATATCACTTGAATGATCAATTAAATGAAGTAATCAACTATAATACTTGAGGAAAACTCTTAGTTGATGAGTTTCACTACTAGTGATAAGAAAACCCCACCAAAGCACCAAAAATTCCACATGCGCAAAATGTGAACTCCCAACACATTTGATACTCAGTAAGTCAATATTAATCAAAATGCCAACATCTTAACTCCAAGACCCAATTCTCCAATGACAACCTTCTTGGACAAGGTCTTTAACTTTGAACAATCCAGATACAATATGAAGGATAACAACTAGCTCCATTTGGGGACATGCACTCTACTTGGGAGTGTATGAGAACCTGAGATCTATGATGCACTTGCTAAAGAATGTTACAGAAAGATAGGGAAAATGTGGCAAGATAGGCTAAGGCTCTCACCTCAAAACCCCACATTACAAAGCTCATAATGTTCTCTCTAAATTATACAATCTTACAAAAATTGTATTTACAAATAAATCATAAGCCTAAATATCAAAGGGAACATGGAAAAAAATATTTACTTATATTCCATTGTTCATGATATTGAGGGTATTCTTCCTATCCTACTCTAAACTAGTAAACAATAAAATGCTAGGCGAAACCATATAACCAATGCAACCATGCTAGCATCTTCTCAAGACTAAAAAGTTATTTTTTATGTTTGATATTGAACTAGAATAAGGCTACATCAAGCATCAAATATATAGGGTATGTATTCTCCATCATAACATGGCTGAAAAATGAAGAGAATTCATATAAACCACAACCAATATAAACACCATCATAAGGAGGGCATGTGTCACCACATGATTTTTCTGGTAATCATTTAAAAATTATAATTTTTTTGTGACCACTACCACTATAACTTTTAGTTGGGCAAGCGGGATGCCCACTAAGTTTTGAATCGTTGACAATCACTCAAAGAGTGCCTTAATAGTGTACACATTCACCCACTTTTCTATGGTCTGTGGCATAGTTACCAAATTCGCCCATATTGGGGCAAAAAATTCAAAAATTCAGCCATTCGATTCGAACAATGAATAGTTCGATGAAATTTGATTCATTTGTTGGTTTGTTTCTTTTCCTTGCCTACCGATGTCTCTCCATCGTTCAAACATGCCAATGCAGTGTGTTGTTTCAGGTCTAGATTTCTTTGACCTTGAAATCGG
>APFE030548632.1:4237-15538 GCA_000404065.3 Pinus taeda
AATTATTAGCTTGTTATGATTCTTTTCAATGTCAATTAGATAAACATATACTTTATCTACTAAAAATTATTTAATTCTATTAAAAAAATTAAACAAATATTCATATAACTCATTTTACAGTTTTATTATGATTAAAATACATACCATACATAATGACATTAAAATATTTTATTACTCTAATAAAATATATATATTTTTTTAAATTATTAATAATATTAATTTAAATAAAATTATAATTTATTAATTACTGATAATTTTTTAACTTTTTTTTTTTGCTATTCCAATATTCTTTTGCTTTTGTAAGTGTCCGTCAGCACGTTGGCCGAACGTAATTGATGAAAGAAATAAAAAACATAATAAGGGGCACCGCTAAAGAATTCTGATATGGCAATCATCTTAGGGGAGTTGACCTAGATCACTCATCAGAAGGTTCAAAGGATATTTTGAGCCTTTGAGTACGCCAGATACTTTGCTTTCTTGGATGAGCATGCGACACTCCCATTTATTGTGCTTTGACAACTGTGAAGCATGATGCGTGCAACCTATCAAAGTCTCTTTTTCTTTGGAGCATCTGACCACCAATTGCATTTGGTTTCTTTGCTTACGTTTTCTCTCGTTCCATAATTGAACCTTCAATTTACATAAAGAAGATAAAATTAGCACAATCAATATATTTTCTATTGTATGATGAATGAGGAAATTGCACACATATTTATACAATCAATAGTCTCAAGATAGGAATTCTATCTTGGACGTACACTAGTGTGGTTGAGAGATTCTCTCATCCACACACTAAACTAGGAGAAACTGAATTCCTATTATATAGGAACAAACTCCTCAAATGGGGAATTACAACCATAGACAAGTAGGAATTAATTATTTCCAACTCCCCCACTTAATGACTACTTGTCATGATAGTCAAATCCACCACCATCAGGCGAATTGGATGTACAAAACCTCCAAAACACAATCTGTCACCCTTGGACAGATCCACAACTTCTTTGATCCCGCGGATCCCCTTGAAGGTGAATTGGCGCGATCCTGAACGTAAAACCCGCGTCCATTGGCGCGATTAATGGCCTAACAAACGCGCCAGTTGGCCTTCCTAACGCTGCTGTCAGTGCGAAAAGCACTCCAATCCCCTTCTACTCAGAAAAAATCATCTGAGTCTGAGCCAGGTGTTCTGCGGTCCACCTGCTCAATTGAGCACAAAGCTCTCGTGTACACACAGCCACAAAGGCACCTCAAGCCACATAGGCCATTCAGCCACAAAGGCAATCTGCCACCACCGGGCAAGTCCGATTTACCACCACCGGGCAAATCCGCCAACTTCAATATTCCACCACCGGGCAAGTCCAATTTACCACCACCGGGAAAATCCGCCAACTTCAATATGCCACCACCGGGCAAGTCCGATCTGCCATCACCGGGCAAATCTGCCAACTTCAATATGCCACCACCGGGCAAGTCCGATCCGCCACCACCGGGCAAATCCGAAACATAAATGTGCCACCTCCGGGCAAATCCTGTAACCACTAAGACTCTATAGATGGTTTCTGGCTCACCACCAACCATCACATTACAGTGACAAAAGATGGTTTCAGGCTAACCATAAACCATTACAAAGTGGTTTTGAGATCACCACGAACTTTCAAATGCCTTTATAAGGCTTACATTCCATACTTCAACATTTGGAGTTTCTGGGTACATACAATGACTATTACAACATACTGGGGAGTCTATTCCACAAACCACACTGACTCAAACAAATCTACTTTGTTGTCCACCATAACCGTTGTTGCTGCTTCATTACTTCATCTCCTCCTACATCGTGGGCATCCTTATCTGTTCAAATAACTTCTTGGAACTCCATGCTTATCCTGTCATTTGTTAGAGTCATGAATTCTAACAAAATAACTTTGCCTAAATTGAGTTAGCTAGGCTCAATAAGGCTCAATAATATTATCCATGATTCCAAGACATAAAATAGACTTTCAGGTTGGCAAAATATCAAATTTCTCTATCTTTGCCTAAAGATGATTATTTCCCAAAAAACAACAACTATTTAGAGTTCTATGAAATGCCAGATTTGTGCCTAGCTTCCATCGCCATCAAAGTAACTGCCATCACTACCCTGCCTTTGACATAGCCAAGTATCTTCTTTCTACTTAGGAGTGGACTGTCGGCTGTCCAATCTCCAAAACAGTGACACAAAACAATGCACTGCAACTAAATAAATAATAAAATAAAATGATATACATGGAACAGTGCATCGCAGCGTTTAAAAGAACCTTGGCTTTAATGGCGGCAAAGCCCAGAAATTCAATTCATTTAAATCTCGACTTCAACCTTAAAGAAAAATTGATGGCTGAATTTTCCCAAACCCTGCATTTGTTGCACTGAATTTTGAGATCCACGTCAGGTACCAAACCAGGATACCGTTCCAAGAGCTGCAACAGTCCCCAAATTGTTCACCAAATCGGCTTTAATCATGCCTATTCCACTGTCAATAATGGTGAGGCACTTGTTAGCCTTGTCGGGCACAAGCCGAATGAAGAGCTCCGACTGAGCATCGAGCTTACTCTTATCCGTCAGTCCTTCGAACCGAATTTTTTCCAGTGCATCAGACGAATTGCTGATGAGCTCACAGAGGAAAATCTCCTTATTGTTGTAGAAAGTGTTGATGATGAGGCTGAGCAGCTGATTAATTTCAGCCTGGAAAGCAAAAGTCTCCACCTCGCCGCTCCCCATGTTCACGTTTGCCATTGAAATTGAAATTGCAACAAACCAAAATAGAATATAACATGGAACCAGACAAGTATTCAAGAATTTTAGATGCCTGAAAACCTAGAGCAAATGCAGAAATCTCTTATACGATATAACAGAAACTCCGCCGATATCAGTATTTCACACAAAACTTTGTGAAGGCGTACTTCTAATAGATAAAATTGTAAACATCATTCTGGCCTGGGTACAGGCATAGTATAGATCCACATACAGGTGACTGTCCACGATTATAACCCAAAAGGCAGCGAATTCTTGGGCAGCCCTGATGCGGTTTTCTGTGATTCCACCCTGCCACAGAGCAAGATCCTCGTGAATCCACTGGAAAAAAAAAAGGCAGGGCAGGACCTGCTGCTATTTTGAAAGCGGTTATATCTACTGGTGGATGGCTGTATTAATCTTAAAGGCGAAGCGCAGCTCAATTAGCAATCAATCACCCCTCAAATTCCGAACAGAATACGTTCAAAGAAACCGATCCTCCCACGAATTCTCAGAGAATTCTGCCAATGCGCCTCGATCCCACGACTCCCTACTGGAAGCGGGCATCGTCACGCTCCACAGGATCCTAACATCGATCCCGATCTACCACCATATCTCCCTTAGGTGGACACAGAGCCACCACGCAACCACAACACGGATTGCGCAGTCAATCTGACTGCTCGACCTCTGCTGTCGATCTGCTGGGCAGTCCAGACATCGCCCTGAAGCCACGAGCGACAAGTCCCTTTGCGCGTCTTCGCTGCCACAACCTTACGGTTCTCTCAAACAGATATTTAGATATAGATGGACAAACAAACATATACTACACTCTTTATTTTCCCTTAACCTAGGAGGGGCCAAGCCCAGGAGGGGCCAGGCCCTCACAGGCTCTGATACCAAGATAAAATTAGCACAATCAATATATTTTCTATTGTATGATGAATGAGGAAAATTACACACATATTTATACAATCAATAGTCTCAAGATAGGAATTCTATCTTGGACGTACACTAGTATGGTTGAGAGATTCTCTCAACCACACACTAATCGAGGAGAAACTGAATTCCTATTATATAGGAACAAACTCCTCAAATGGAGAATTACAACCATAGACAAATAGGAATTAATTATTTCCAACTAAAAAAGTGACGGTTAAATGATAATAAACTCAATTTACATAGAGAAGTGACGGTTAAATAATGATAAACACACTCCTGTAGCCGCTTTCCCAATTGGAGGAGAAATTAATTATTTAAAAAAATGCTCTTACAAAAATGCAAACTTTTATAGTAATCAAAAGAAATAAATGAAAATTTAGTCTATGATAAAAATAAAAACGAGAGTATATAGTGTAAATAATAGAAATATAATAACAAATTATAAATTTTATCACTAAGATTTTTTTTAACTAACAAAAAGGATTTCCTAAATACATAATAAATATATCATTATATAAAACTCTGGCATAAAAATAAGGAGTGGTCTATAATGCGACTTTTTGGAGATTCTGGTGACGGAATCCGGCTGAAGGAATGAGGTTAAATCTTGATTTTTAGCAATTAAAATGGTTTTTTAACTGCATATTTGGATTCAGCCCCCTGAAAAACCCCGGGAGCCATTGATTGTGCAGAAACTAGCTATCAAACTTGGGATTCCATTGAATTGCTGCAGGATTTTGACCGGAAAAATCCGCCAGAAAAACTTTCAAAACGTCGGGTATAAAAATAAGTGTTCAAAACTGAGCCAACACCAAGTATATTAAAAAAAATAAAAATATAATTATAATGAAAAACCCTCTCTATATATTATACGAGTTTGAAATTCTGATAAACTTTAGAGAAACTCTTCTGCTGAAAGGACTTTTGCCATGGATTGAGAAGAACCTGAAAATTCTCTGCCATAAAAAAATAAGTGTTCAACGCTGGGCCAACCTCAGGTACATTCGAAAAAATAAAAATATAATTATAATGAAAAACCCTCTCTATATAAATATGACTTTGAAATTCTGATAAACTTTAGAGAAACTCTTCTGCCGAAAGGACTTTTGCCATGGATTGAGAAGAACCTGAAAATTCTCTGCCATAAAAATAAGTGTTCAACGCTGGGCCAACCTCAGGTACATTCGAAAATATAAAAATATAATTATAATGAAAAACCCTCTCTATATAAATATGACTTTGAAATTCTGATAAACTTTAGAGAAACTCTTCTGCCGAAAGGACTTTTGCCATGGATCGAGAAGAACCTGAAAAAACTCACAACGCATATTCAGTTATTGGGTATGACAACTTGCTCCAGCACGGTTGTGGTTGTCCTCTTGTCCTGGGGGTTAGCATTGGAGACTTGGCAACTTGGACAGAAAAATATGTTATTTTTTTTTTTTTTTTCTCTGGGTGGAATGACTTTTTGTATATTTATTTTATTGGATTTTTTGCTATGTTTATAGGTTATAATAAAGATTAACAAGTTAAAGGTTGCACAAATTAACAATTTAATTGACCATTAAAAAAATAAAATCTAAAATCTAAAAGTAAAAAAATATTCACTTCTTTAACATTAAAGAGTATAGAGTGACAATGTAAAAAAGCACGAAGTGACAATATAATAGAAAATTGTATACCTTATATTAATGGTTTAAATATTTATTTTTATTTTTATTTTTTAATATAAATTCTTATTGAAATTATGAATAATTTTTTTGCTGTAAAATATTGAAAATAAAAGTCACATCTACCCTTAAGTGAAAGGTAAAGCACCTGTAATTTGTACACAAGTCATCGATATTATACAATCACATCTACCTTAAGTGAAAGGTAAAGCACTTGTAATTTGTACACAAATCAGCCATATTATAGAATCACCTTTCACGAATTGCAAATGATTTGAGAATTTAATCTCATTGGGCTAGCAAAATTTGATGAAGAATATTTCTCGGATAACGACCAAATAGTTGTCCACATAAGGGCTGCTTGTATGAACAATGTTTATAATTATTATTATATTATAATAAGATAATTATTATTTTTTAATATTTTTAAATTCTCACATTAATAATTATAAGGGTTGCATAACAGAGTAAGTATGGTAAGTAAGTATGGTTTAGTTTAAATATAAATATAGGTAGATTGACGTAAAAAAATAATAAAAAATTAAAATTGTATATATCTTATTTTACAATAATAAGACAATTGTATTTAGGGAAAAAAATGTAATAATATTTCATGCATTTATTATTTTTGTTTTGTTATGATGATAATGATGATGATGATGATTAACTTTCAGTAAGACCAATATGGTCTATCGGACCTAATGAAGAAGAATAATATAATTGAGATTCTCCAAGATCTTATTTCTATGATAAAAACAAAGGGAAAGAAGCGCTCCAAGATCACTATAATTGGGTTGGCTTAACATGCCAAGAAGATTGAAATTGTGGCAGATGTTAGGGAAATGAGAGCAGATGTGAGTAAGAGTGAGGAAATCTAAAAGAAAGTGTTTTTCATCTTCCACCCTCTTCTTATCACAAAACTGACAGATTCTATCTTCTGAGGGAGCCTTGGGAGTAGACCACCTCCTAGTTTCACTTTGAAGCTCATGAGAATTAACTCTAATCCTAGCAATGTTTATTTTTTTCTTAGTGCTCGTTAAAATAGAGAGATAATTATGGTTACCAAGGCTGGGGTTGATCACCTCCTTATAATATATTAGATTTCTTTTACCCTCCATATCCTTATCATCCCATAATTTATCCTTAAATTTGGAGGTGATACTATCTTTGACACTATCCTTTCTTCCCACGATGATCTCCTTGTTTATTCCCCAATGGTTGAACCAAGACTGGGCATCCTTATACCACCCATGTTTGAGGTGGAGGTGGAGGTTTTGACTAAGGTTAGACGCAATTTTGGGAAGCCTCTTGGCTTCCATGTTGTAAAGATTCTTCTTATACATCATATACTTAAACATAGCCATGCTTTCAATGGGGGAAAGGCTAGCTTCGATTAGGAGGATAAGATAGGGGGTATTTCCCATGATATTAAGGTTGCAGGTAATGATTTTCTTTTGAATCATCTCAATCTTTCTCCACAACTCCTTGGATATAATGCAACCCCAAACTTCAAATCCGTGTAAGACAACAAGGGTGATGCGAGTCTAAAAAAGGAACCTTTTTTTACTCCAAATACAAAGATTGACTAACTTACAATTGTTTTGAAGATCATAATAAGGCTATAAGATTTCCATCCTCCAATAATCCATTTCTTAATGCTATAATTCAAGTTGAGCTAATGAGGAACGTCAATACCCAAATATTTATAAGAAGAAACATCTTCTAAGAAATTGTTATCAATGATGAAATTACCTTGGTTGATCTTTTACATTTGATAATCATAACTTTAGTTTTGTCGGTATTAACCGTAATACCCATATTGGAGTAGTAACCATCAAGAGTCTTCAGTTTCTTTTCTAGGTCAGTGTGGCTTCTAGCAAGAATAACAATATCATCAACATAAAGGAGGAGATTAATGATTATACTAGCAAGCTCGGTGCCCTTGCAACCCATAGTTTCCAAACACTCCTCTAGATTATTGATGTAAATTCCAAAAAAGGCAGCGGGTAGGGGACACCCTTGCTTAACCCGATATTTCATTTAATATTTTTAGACCACCCTTTGTTGGTCTTAAGCTTGGCAACAACAGTCTCGTACACGCGAATCAAAACAATACTCAACTTAGGACGAGCCATTATCTCATCAAGACTATTCGAGAGCTTATCCCAAGGAGCAGTGTCAGAGCCTTCTCTAAAGTCCACAAAGTTGCAGAAGGGATCGGTTTTAGTATTGCGACCTTCCTCGATAATGATCCCAAGATTGACAAGATGGTCGATAGTCAAGTGATGTCTCCTAACCCCGCTTGCCCTTTAGTTCTTTTACCATGGTTTTCAAGCCAAAGGCTAATCTTCTTTTCCAAAATGATACCATAAAGTTTGGCTGATATGTGGCTAATCATAATGGTCCTGTAGTTAGAGGGAGTGTTTTTTTTCCTAATTTTTAAAGATCAGATCAACAAGGCTTTACGTCCAAGGCTTAGTGAATCCATGCTTTACAACCAAAATGATAAACTTTTAAAGATGAGAAATGAAAATAGATGTTAGTAAATTATGCATATTTGATATTAGTAAATAAAATATTTTAAAAAGTATTTCCTCAAACATAATTTTTTATATAACTACATTGTAAATTTGATATATTTTACCACTTTTCATATTCCTTGAGTTAAATATATTTTAAATTAATTAAAAAAAATTCCAAATATTGTTGAACAATTCACAAATCAATCATAAAATATAATTTCTAATATGGTATTACTTCAGAGAAAGCACTTCAATATAAAGAAAAGATAATTATTTAAGCAACTTTATTTTAATTTTATACGAATTGAAATTTAAGAATGATAGAAAAAGTGATCGAAATATAAATTTAAATGAATGCAAAATAAAAGATATAAGACTTCACGCGAGAATAATACTATATTGTATCTTTGATATTATTAAACAATGTGAATCAAATTTTAATTTATCAAAAAGTCATATTTCCGGAATGATCTCTAGGTCCACACATGTATTAAATATTTAAATATTAATTAGGAGTGCCTTGTCATTTATGTGTAATGTCTCGCTTATCAAACGTAGTATCTTGTTATACATGATTTTGGTACTTAAATGTATTTTATTATTAAAAATATTTTAAGTAGTGATTGTACTAAATGTTGTAAAGGAAATGTGATAAGGTAGTAATGTAGAAAAGAGTAATATTAACAGTGAATGTGTCACTTACAATATTTGGAGAAAAAAGTATAGATGTGGTTAATACTCAAAACTAATTCAACAATTTGAAACAGTGTGAAAGCATACAAAAGATTAAGAACCATATTTATGTGCTATATAAGTCAAATACAAAACAAAAGGGAAAAATACAAAAAATCAGTAGATTGAAACTGTTAGAACCCTGGTGAAAATTCCATGTAATAAAAGTTAATAAAGAAAAAATAATAACCACAGTTGATGGGACACATATTCCAAGTTGAATGTTGAGCAAGACATCCTAGTGTTGGTGTTCATCAGTTTATTAATGGCTAAGGAAATTGGCGAAGGCAATGGCTAAGGCTTTGGAAAGGGAAAATGGCATTTTTGGCACATTTATTTATGAAAATAATGGAAATTAAAAGAAAAGGGAGGTGAAATGTCACAGGTTGCATGTGAGGAGGAAAATGAAAGATTGGTACACAAACTTTTGTCAGTTCAGTTTTGGAGCTCCCTCATTATTCTCTCTCTTTCATGCTCTAGGATACTTAGATTTTTCTTGGAGCACTCTTAGAGGTTGTGACATACTTGGATTTTTGGAACAAGAAGGCAAAGGAAGAACATGAAAGCAAGAGGGAATTGGGATCAACAACTACATTAGATTTTTCTTGCAGGTATTGAGTTGCATGTATGTTTTCCTCACTAGTTTTGGCATGCATGACACATGCATGTGGTTTATTGGTCATGATCTGTCATTGGCATCGAAGATTGCCTGGATTGATAATGGATTTGCCTAGCCTTTCCATTTATTGGATAGCCATGGAGATTGTGAGTTTATTTCCTTCTTTATTTTGGTTGGTTTTCATGTTTCGTTAGCTTGGGTTGAGTTACTAGTCCTGGAAGTCCTGGTTGGACAAACTCTTTGGAAGCCCTGGTTGGAAAAATGCTCTAGAAGCCTTGTAACAACTTGGTTGAGTTACTAATCTTGGAAGCCTTGGTTGGAAAAATGCTTTGGAAGCCCTCGGTGGGTTGCGTTACTAGTCCTCGAAGACATGGTTGGAAAAACTCTCCAGGAGCCTAAAATAAGTTGTGGGTTGAGTTATTAGCTGTGGAAGAATTGGTTGGAAAAATGCTCTCGAGTCCTAGAAGGCTTGGATAGAAACCAATCTGATGATGGTTTTGTGATGTCTAACCATGATGTGGAATCACTGTTGATGGGTTGAGGTGGATGGCCTCTAGATGTGTTCTATGAGATCCCATATTCATGCTTGGAATATGGCATGGGGGTTAATGACTGAAGAGAAATTTAGCTCATTCATTCTAGGTCAGGTGGAATGTGGAAGTCTGATTCCGGGTTTGGATTTTGCATCATCAATGTGAGGTTATTTCTCCTTATATTTCTATGAGTATTATATTGGTCTATATGTGGATTATATGGTTGTGATTTCCTTGGTATTTCTGCTGCTATTATGTTGGTTATGTATGTGCTTTATGACAATAGCTATGTATGGCTCTATTCATGTTTTTACTGGTAAATGAATGAACATTGTATCTATGACCTAATGGATGAAATTAAAGCTAATGTGTTGAGCCACCAATGTCTCTTAGCGATTCTACTCTAGGTATGAGACCCCTATGCTTAGATTTGTTATTTACACCTATAGATTACATATTCGCGATATATTTGAAGAAATGCCTGATCTGTAGCTGAATATTAGTTTTGTTGTGCTCATTTAATTTACAGATTTAAAAACACATGCTTTTCTATTGCTTCATGTGTAGGGTTCTCTTATGCTGTTTGTGATTGGAAATACGTAAATTTTATTTCAAGTTCTATGTGAAACCATGAGCATAATAGCATGAAAGTAAGTATTGAACAACATTAAGAAAACGAACAAAAAACTATCAAGAAAAACACTCAACACAATGTTTTGATAAAGGAGTTCACCCCTCCTAGGCTACATCTCCTTGGTCTAGCTTCCATGGCTTGAGCCTCTGTATTTGCTCAAAATGGAAAAAGTGTACTTTACAATGCTCTACATCTCATGAAACCTGCTTCAAATGACCCAAAGCATGAAAAACACTTTAATTTGACTCTCCAAACTCTGCAAATGGCCCACAACTATTCTGGGCATGAGGTCCTCCCTAGTGGTCCTACGCTTCCTAAAACTTCAATGTGGAAAAATCACATACAAAAGTGCTCCATAACCTCTGAAACCTATTCCAATGAGTTCATAATATCAAAATCATCTAGGAATGACTATTCATTTCCCAAAATTGGTCGAAAATTGTTGCAATTATGACTTTGACAATTTTTCCCTAAAAATCGCCTCCACGTCTCAAGAAACTCCAATTAGGGCCGCTAATTCTGGAGCAGTTCCGAATTTGGCAAAAGTGCCAAAAATACAACCAAATTAAACTTAGGGTTAACTACAAATTAATTGGGGTTAATTAGTGGTAATCCATATTAGTTAAGCGCTAATCAAAAGTTAATGCAAAGACTGCGCAGTTTTCCTGCTAACCATTGGAGCTAACTGTTTTGGGTGGATGCATGTCGCATGGTGGCATTAAAATTTAATTGTCGTGGTTTTGAGCCATTGGTGTAAATGTTAACTGTAAAACATTCCCCGAAGTGTTCACATGTCTTGTTGTAACTGTCGTGGTCGTGGTTCATGCTATAACTGCCGAAGGGTTCGATAACTGTTTGATGTAATGGTGGGCATGTTCACACGGGGGGG
>APFE030548632.1:34325-51285 GCA_000404065.3 Pinus taeda
ACTTAGTGCAGGCTCCATCGGCTATTTCCGCTTTAGAAGTTCTCCAGAGCTGCCCCCCTCAGAGGAAGTCCCTGCTATCGGCCATCGGTGGCATCGACTTGGCAGATTCGGATTTGATCACCCTTGATCTCGAGAGCCATGTCCCAAGGCTGCCTCATTAGATCGCCTTCCTCATACAAGTCATCATAAATTCAAAAACAATCCATCGTACGATTATTGATGAAGGCGCGTCAACTTGCATCATGTCTATTGCTTGTTGGAAAGCGATCAGATCTCTGACTTTGAGCCAGTCTCCCACGACGCTGGAAGCCTTTGATGGGAGAGAATCTCGTCCCTATGGTATCCTTCAACGATTTCCGATTACTTTAGAAGGGAAAACCGTTGAAGTGGAAGTTGAGGTCGTTGAGGCAAATCTTACTTACAACCTCCTTCTGGGCCGGAGTTGGACATATGCCATGCGTGTCGTGGCTTCATCCCTCTTCCGTGTTATTTGTTTTCCTCACCAGGGGAAAATTGTCACGGTAGACCAGCTCTCCTTCTTTGCTTCTTCTTCTAAATGCAATGTGCCTTTCTTCGATCATACCTCCATCCCTTTCGAGAGTGTGGGAGCCAGGCTCTTCAAAGATCCTGCCCTCATGGGTGTTTTTTCGCTCCCACCTCCAAACCTCACCTCCATCAGTATGATTTCGGTTCGTTCTGATCCTTGGGTCCTTCCCCCCATCGACCAGATAGAATCATGGGGCGAGGAGATGCCGTTGAGTCCCGCCGAGCTCAACTACATCGAAATCACTACTGTATCGGCTCCTCCTGCTGAATCTGCTTCTTTAAGCGGAGATCTTGACTGATACGACTCTTCCCCTTGGCTTGGAGAATGTGCCTCCTCAAATCCATTAAAGGAAATATTTCCTTCCAACGAAGCCATCATAGAGACCATGTCTCTCGAGGAACCTCTGTGGTTCAATCTTCATCACCGTTCCTCATTTCTCCCTACCCTTCGGGAAACGTTGGCTTGTCTCGAGTGGTTTGCTCCATGTCTCCCTTCACAACCTCTTCAGATGCCTATTCAGGTCTACCAAATATCTTCTGAAGGGAATTTGGGGAAAATTACGCAGACCCAACCTATCGACATCTCTGTCAAACCAGGGATTATCGAGAACATTTACATAGGATTCACTTGCACTCCTGAGGAAATTCAAATCTATATAGCTCTCTTTCGCGAGTTCCGTGATGTCTTTGCATGGTCTTATGAGGAGATGCCCATTATCGATCTAAACATCGTAGTGCATGATATACCTACGTATCCAGGAGCTAAACCTGTTCGTCAACGTTTATGCCATGTGCACCCCCGCAAGGATGCGGCAATCAAAGCGGAAGTCGAAAAACTTCTTAAAGCCGGTTTCATTTACCCTATCCATCTCACAGATTGGGTCTCTAATTGTCCCTGTAGATAAAAGCAGGGTACTATTCGCGTTTGTGTCGATTATCGTGATATTCACCGAGCCTGCCCAAAAGATAACTACCCCACACCTTTCATTGACCAACTCATTGATAAGTGTGCTGGGAGTGAGATATATTCGTCCATGGATGGCTTTTTTGGCTACAATTAGATTAATATCGTGCCCGCTGATCAACACAAGACGGCCTTTATCTGTCCATGGGGTACTTTCGCTTATAAAAAGATCCCTTTCGGTCTCAAGAATGCCAGTGCCACTTTTCAACATGTGATGTCTTACGCCTTTCATGATATCCAACACATCGTATAGCCTTAACTGGATGACCTTCCCGCTCATTCGGCCAAGAGCCAAGACCATCCGTCACATCTCCGCGAAATTTTTCTCCGCTGTCGACACTACAATATTCGACTTAATCCACATAAATGTGTCTTCTGCGTAGAATCTGGTCGACTTCTCGGGTTCATCATTTCCCGAGAGGGCATCAGCTTGGATCCCCTTAAAGTCGAAGCCATTTTGAATCTTCCTCCCACTGCTTCTTTGCGGAAACTATAGAGTTTGCATGGTAAAGCAAACTTTTTACGACGATTTATCCCGAATTATGCCGACGTGGCAAAAGGTTTCACGTGGTTACTCAAGCGTGACACCCCGGTCCGATGGGATGCCATAGCTCAAGAGTCTTTTGCACATCCTAAAACTCTCCTGGTTTCCGCCCCTTTGTTGCAGCCTCCGAATTATCACCGCAATTACACGTTGTATATCGCCACTGTGGATACCACTATCGGCATGGTTCTGGTTCATGATGACGATGATGGCACTGAACACATTATCTATTACCTTAGCTGCTATTTGTTAGACACGAAATCTCGATATGCTTATGTCAAGAAGTTAGCCCTAGCCACCGTTTGTGCTGTGCAACGCTTCCGTCATTACATCTTGTTGCGTACCATGACAGTGATCTCTGATTGCAACCCTATGACCTACATTCTGTCATGGCAGTTGCTGGGGGGAAAATACTCGAAGTGGATAGTCATCCTCCAAGAGTTTGACTTGGAATTTACTGCTGCCAAGTCTAAGAAATCGCTTGTCTTCGCTGAGCTGTTGTGTTCTTTGCCATCCACTGCTGCCTCCTCTCAGTTAGAGGATTCCATTCCAGATGAAACTCTCTTCCTCATTAGCACCCTCGATCCCTGGTACGGGGATATTATTGTCTACTTGCAGACATCCTCCTTCCATCCCGAGACCTCTAAGGATGCTCGCCGACGGATCCGACATCAAGCCCAACCATCCCGAGACCTCTAAGGATGCTCACTGACGGATCCGACATCAAGCCCAACCATATCACGTCGTTGGGGACACCCTGTACCGTCTCAGCGTTGATTCTGTTCTTCGCCGATGCTTGACTTTCAAAGAAGTAGAGAGAGTTTTGAATGACTACCACTCTGGCGCATGTGGTGGTCACATGTCTGGATATGCCACCGTACAGAAAATCCTCCGTGTTGGCTATTTTTGGCCCTCCATTTTCAAGGATTGCATTCTTGCCGTCCATTCATGTCATGAGTGCCAAATTTACCAACGGAAGATGCGTGCACCCTCTGCTCCACTGCACCCCATTGTAACCCTCAGCCCTTTTGCCAACTGGGGCATTGATTATATGACCTGTAACCCTCGCTCGGCCGGGGGGCATGGGTACATCATCGTTGCTGTTGATTATTTCATGAAATGGGCTAAGGTGATGCCTACATTGTCTAAAGACGATCACACCACGACGCAGTTTTTGTTCAACCATGTTATTTCGCGGTTCGGAGTACCCCAAGCCATCGTCACTGATCACGGAAAGCATTTTCGTAATCACATGATGACCAAGTTAACAACCCAGTTGGGCCTTAGGCATGATAGTTTGACCCCGTACTATCCTCAGGCGAACGGTCAAGTGGAAGTCGTGAACAAGGTTTTGGTCACGATGCTTCAACGAACTGTTGGCATGCATAAGTCCAATTGGCATCTGATGTTGTTCTCTGCTTTGTGGGCCTACCGTACCTTCATGAAGGACGCCACCGGTTTCACTCCATTTCAGTTAGTTTACAAACTGGAGGTGACCCTTCCTATTGAGTGTGAGATTCCTTCATTAAAGATAGCCATCGAATTTCTCCCTGATACTACTCCAGTAGAAGAGCGTCTTCTTTACTTAGAGTGGCTGGACGAGGCTCGTTGTCTAGCCTCCTTAGCTATTGAAGCTCAGAAGAAGCGAGTGAAAACTCACTTCGATAATACTATTAACCCCCGCTCTTTCATTGAGGGAGACTTAGTAATTCTCTATGATCAAGCTAACGATAAGCTTAGGGCAGGAAAATTCGAGCCTATGTGGCACGGGCCCTACATTGTGAAAAGAGTTTTGCAAAAAGGTGCCTACGAGCTTATTGATTATGAAGGCAATCCCCTGGATAAGCCCCAAAATGGGCTTTATCTAAAAAAATACCATGCATGAGTCCAGGCACTCTCTTTTTGTATATACGTGTGCTTTCAGCAAGTGTGTTGTGTGTGCATGTTTTCATATTTTTGTCTTGATGTTTCGGCATGATTGCCACTTATTGTGTCTTTTTGCTTCTTGGATAGATGTATGGATCGCCTTACGTTGGTTTCGCTGATGGTGCTTCCCGCAGTACACGCAGCTTGTCATCCGCGGCATGGGTGATCTACAATCCTCATGGTGAGTTAGTAGACATTCAAGGGGCTTGTCTAGGTTGTACAATGAACAATGTTGTTGAATATAGTGCTGTGATTGAATTATTAGCTGAGGCGATTAACCTCGGCATTCGAACATTGGTTGCGAACTTGGACTCTCAGCTTGTAGTCCACCAACTCAACGAGCATTATTCTGTCAGAGATCATCAGATTTTAAGGTTGTATTTACGTGTTAAGTTATTAGAAAGGGATTTTGATTTCATTACTTATCAACATATTCCAAGACGACTTAATACATTAACCAATGCATTAGCTAATTATGTGTTGGACAGGCATTTGCGTAACATGTAATTCAACATAACACAAGAAGCATAAAGTAAAATAAACCAAAAACATATGTATATATATATATGTGTGTCCAAAATGTTTGCACCCCATGCATCATCAAAAATAATACATGTTTGTCTGAATACATCCGGAGACAACATGTCTCTCAAAAAATATGCATGAAAGGAAAAGCCTAGGTATCTAGTCTCGGTGGTGCTCATGGTAGCATGTCACCGCTTGCACTAAATGCCTTAGGAGCCAGTGGATGCGAGTCGACACCCCCACTATGTGCCTCTGGTATGCTAGCGGGACATCCGCTAGTCGAGCGTAATCTGGAATCCCTCGAGTGATAGCCTCGAGGTTCTGGATGAGCTCCCCTCTGTCACCACCCTCCTCCTGAGGATCTGCTGCTACTGGGTGTCTCCTCGCAATGGGAGACATGCCAGCTGGACGCTCTGGGCTGACATCTGCATATGCATATTAAGGTCACTAGGACAAGCATGTATTAACAAAAAAATCATAAAAACACAAAATAAAAAAATTAGGACGTACCAATCTCCTCATCCCAGTCCTCTCCCTCTGGCAGGGGAAGGTCAGGGTCTTCGGTGAAGTCTGTCCCCACATACGGCCAGTCCTCCACCGCTATCAGTTGGCGGCGAAGCCACCCGAAAAACTCAGGTCTAAAGGACATCTGCTGGCCGCCACCACCCCTCGGCATCAGTGCCGCCCATCGAGCCATCCTCGGCTCTCGAGGTGTTGGGTCTGCTACAAAGGCCCCTTGGGCCTGGAAGCTTGGCACACGTTCCAAGAAGAACATCACCAAGATGGAACCGTACCCGAACTGTTGTAGCTTGCCTCGCTTGGCCTTTGTCAGCTGCCTCTTCATATTGGTTGTCACAGCTAATGCCCAATTGAAGATCGTCGGGCTAAGGCACTCTGTTGCCAATATCAAGTGGTTCTTCGTAGATTCGTGGGGCGCTTGTGCCCCCGCAGCTCGTGTGAAGGTGAATAGCAATGCTCTGAGTGTCAAGTCCTGAACAGTGGGGATATCCACCTTTGGACTGCCCTGCCCATATTTTGCCTCCGAGCAAACTCGAGCCTTCACCTCTTCCATCTTCTCTCCAGATGGCCTGGTCCCAGTAAATCGAGGCACCAGCCCTTGTTGTGACAATCCAGTCAGGACATAGACATCAGACACGTCTAACTCCAGCACCTGATCTTGTATCCGGAACACCTGTTCCTCTACGTCCCACAAGTTGATCAGATACTGTAAGAGCTCTTGCTGAGCTTGTAAATAGGATAGCATGAAATATCTTTCGAGCCCACATGCTCTGAGAGATTCCATGCAATCCTCGTCCGCTAAGGCCAAGGTGTCCACTTGGTCATGTTCCCGTTCCTTCCATACAGTCACCATTTTTGTGGATTGCCCTGCAAACACAAGCCAAAATAGTGAATTAGACTCTCAAGTAACTTGAAATTGCAGGTAAAAAGGGTTTGAATTTGTTAAAACGTGCCAAAAGATATGCACGACCGTCGGCGCGACTGTTTCTAAAACAGTCGCGCCCATGGGCGCGCGCCTTATGGGAAAATTTCCCCATTGGCGTAGGTCCTTGCCCGAAACCCGTGCTAATGGGCGCAACCCCTGAATCCAAAATCCTCCTCATAGGGTATGAAAACGCAACTAAAAGAAAATTCTAAATGAATGGAAATGGAGCTAAGGACAATACCTCTTACCTGCCACTGATGGTGCTCGAAATGGTCCACTGGATTTGTCACAATCGCCAGCTGAAGGTTGCACTCCAAAAGCCCTAATGTCGCTCTCCAGAGGTAAAAAGTGAAAAGAAATTTTTTATTTACCATTTTCACCATTTTATAACTTTTTGACCCCTAAATAGGTTTTAAAACGTCATTTTATGAATATTTTTATGAATATTTGTGTCAAAAATGGATTTTACGCCAATTTTCGTGTGTAGCAACAGGTGTTTATGCAGCTTTGGTGGCGAAACGAGTTGTATTTTATACTTTTTCGGACTCAGTAAATACATGAAAAAGTCACTTTGGAGTCATCTTTTGCTCTTTTTTGACTCTCTAAACATGAAAAGAATGCTAAGTTGGTCCTCTCGACTCGTTAAACAGACATGAGAGGCAGTCGTCTTTAAACCCTTTTCTGACCGTTTAAAAACGAAAAGATTGTCGGACCCTTGTTGTTTCCAGTTCATTAATGGTCACGAAGTGACGTGGCTTTGATCGCTTTTTTACTTTTTCAGATCAAATTCACTACTTATGAAAAGTACTCCTCGGTCGTAATGACCGGGCGGTTATTTCGAGCATTGTTTTATACTTTTTCGGGCTCGAGAGACAAAACTTTACGAAAAAGGACACCACTGGAGTTTCCTTTTTGCTGTCTTATCAAACTCTCTAAACATGAAAAGACACCGAGTTCTTCCTTTGTCAGACTCGTTAAAATTTAATGACATCGGATTCCGTCGAAATGACGTCTCTCAAGCATATGCTATCCCTGTCAAGCTTGTTATCCAAAAACAACCAGGGTACTTTCCAGAAATGGTGGGGAAATAAAGGAACCGTAATAATCATCGTGTTGGCAGTATGTCGCTCTTGAACATGGCACTCGTCTGCATTTGTGTCTAGGTGGGGACATCTCATCTTGTTTTACACTTGCCTTCGTGGGTTTGGGTTATCCTGTTTGACCATTCATCTGCTCATCGCCTTGTCACCATGACCCTTGATCATTTGATGTCAAATGCTACCAAGTCCACTGTCGTGTCGCCGATATGTTCAAGAGAAGTTGACCTCTGCAGAATACTCAACCTCCCTCTGATACCTCACACAAAACATTTTATCCTTCTCCGTCTCATGTCAATGATGTGGGAAGCATTATGGCTCGCCTTCGACCAAGGTCACTTCCTATTGACTTCAGCTCATTATACAGGAAGTTGACTTAGAGACTCCCTTTAGGTACCTTGGAGCCTGCATGCCTCAACGGCAGGTTCTTCGTGTTTGACGCAAGGTTTTCATCATTGGCCTCCGATCGGATTATTCTACGGGTGTTCGACACCGGCTCACTGATTCGCACGCCATGGATTGTACCTATAGTACCTCAAGGACCATTGTCATTATTGGTGGTACCTCTCGCGTCTGTTAACAATTTTCATCATTGACTGGTAATCAGACGATGTTCTCGCATGTTCGACTTCAACTCCTATATTCGCATGCTTGAACTTGTACTTTGTTCAAGTTGAGTTGGAGTGCAAGACCCTGGATTTTGTCTATTGAGATCCAGGTTGCATTTTGTGGATTATTACAAATCACTACATGACTCATTCACTGGATGGTTGCGACCATGCCTAAGTCTATTTCATTGATCCTCATCGGATGGCTGCGCCCATACCTGGGATCTAGATTTTTTATGTACTCTGCTATGGATGGCTGCAGCCATACCATGTACATCATGTATTTGAGATATCAGTTGTACTTCGTGCAGGTTCTCTGGCGGCCGTGTTTTCAGTTGACCATGTTCTTGTAAAGCACTTCACCCATCTCTCTCTCGGGCTTCATGCTTTAGGGGGCATCTGTTACACAATATTTTGTCACCGTCCCTGTTACCCCTTCTCTCGTACATTGGAGGACCTATTCCAGGACCTGTGAGAAGTGACATAACCTGAAAACACCTGCATTGTATCCCCTAGAGTATGTACTCCATATGCCCTGAAGACACCTTCTGCAAAATACCGAAAAATATAGCCCTTTCTCCATTGGCGTTGTTCCACAGCGTATCACTCGCGCCAATACAGGAAATCCTCCAAAGAGGGCACGCCAGCTGGTGCTCTGTGTCAGACTCACACTAGCACCAACCCAGTTGGGTAAAGTTTTTAACAAACAAACTTCTGAAGGTTCCTTCTAACTTATCCATAAACTGATTCTAGTTTGAGTTAGTTCAGTTGGGCTTCATATCTCCCAAGGAGGGAAGTAGTTCTCCACCTCTCATGGAAGCTTCCTAATGATAAGGACAATCCCTTGAATCTACTGGATGGTCTTATCTACTCCTCCTACCTCTATATAAGCTTGTTCTTTTCCCTTTGACAAGCTAGTTAGTAATTCTACTTTTCAAACTCCCAAATCTAAGTCCCAAAGTCTGATAATTGCTAAGCTCATGTTACAAGAGCCCTTGTTCATCCCCATAAGGTTATATCTTTAAGGAGGAGATCCATGTCCAAGTAATCAAGGAGAGAGAGGCTTGTTCCCCATCCCCTACAAGCTTTGCAAGGCATGTGTTACTGACCACCCAGCCAAACGAGGATTTGACGTCAGAACTTGGTTGTATTCTCTTGTTTTCATCAATAATAATAGACGACTATCATTATGGTTCCACTCATGTGTCTTTATTATGATGTTTGAGTTGTATCCTTTCTGACTGATACATAGTTGCATTTCTTGGATTTTATGCTTGTATTTGTCTTGTTCTTTGCAGGTGCAGGTGTCTATTCACGAGGATCGTGAGGATTGTGACCAGCTGAAGCGAAAGAATGGAAGCGACGACTCTTCTACGAATATAAGTGTTGGATTCAAGGTAGGTTTTCATCATCGACCTTTACTTTGCAATTAGGAACCTGTGTGTTAGCATTGTTTGATTGTTGCTAGACCTCATTTAGGCTAGTGGGATCGCCTCTGTCCGTAGAGGGGATTTACCTGTACAACAAGCATGCTCAGTGGTGCCAGGTTAGGACAAGAATTTTGGGCAGAGGCAGTGGATACTGCATGTTACCTGGTCAACAAGTCACCTTCATCAGTGTTGGATGATAAGACTCCACAAGAGGTATGGATTGGTAAGAAGCCCTCTCTTTCACATCTGAGGATATTTGGATGTGATGCATGCGTACATGTTTCAAAGGAGAAACGAACCAAGTTTGATAGTAAATATGAAAAGTGCATCTTTATTGGGTATAAGGATGGTTTAAAGGGTTATAAGATTTGGAACCCAGTCACACGGAAGGTTGTGTACCACTGAGATGTGGTGTTCAGAGAGGTGAAAGATGTTATTAAACATGAATTCCAATTAAAGGAACTTGAGAAGATAGAGTTTGAGCTAAAGGAAGAAGAATCATACTCTACAGCAGAGGAGGAATCAGAAGATGAAGAGCCACAAACTCCGACGATGAGAAGATCAGTTTGAGAAAGAAGGCAGCCTGAAAGGTATAGTCCATCTGCTTTCTGTTCAAATTTTGCTTTATCTATTACTGACAATGATCCTAGAACTGTGAAGGAAGAAGTAGATTCATAGAATGGAAAACTCTGGAAAGAGGCCATGGTTGATGAAATGGCATCTTTGCACAAAAATGAGGCTTAGGATTTGGTGGAGTTTCCAGCTGAAAGGAAACCCATTGGTAGCAAATAGGTGTTCAAAAAGAAGATAAATACAAAAGGAAAAGTGGAGAAACAGAGAGCTCGATTGGTAGCAAAAGGTTATTCCCAAGTGCTGGGAATTGATTTTGGTGATATTTTTTCTCTTGTTGCCAAGGTAACTTCTATTAGATTACTTTTATCTGTTGTTTTTGCTTTTGATTTTGAGGTAGAACAGATGGATTTGAAGACAACATTTCCTCACGGAGATCTGGAAGAGGAAATCTACATGAAACAACTTGAAGGCTTTACAGCGAAGGGTAAGAAAGAACTGGTATGCAAGTTAAAGAAGTCTCTATATGGATTAAAATGGTCACCAAGGATGTGGTATTAGAAATTTGATACATTTATATGGGGACTTGGCTTCAGCAGAAGCAAAGCAGATCATTGTGTGTATTTTAAATTAATTGGTGACTGTGTTATTTATCTAGTCTTGTATGTGGATGATATGTCGCTGGTTGGAAATTACAAAGAAGTTATCCAGGATTTGAAGACCCAATTGTCCTCAAAATTCGACATGAAATATCTTGGTGCTATAAACTATATTTTGGGCATGGAAATTAAAAGAGATCAGGCAAAGAGGAAGCTTTGGTTAAACCAGAGAAAGTATGTTGAGACAATACTGCAAAGGTTTAATATGCAAGATAGTAAACTAGTGAAGGTTCCTATTCCTGTAGGTGTGAGGTTATCTGTTGAATAGTGTCCCAAGGCACAAGAAGAGGAAGAGGACATGTCCCATGTTCCATATGTAAGTGCAATCGGTAGCTTGATGTATGCAATGGTCTGTACTAGACCATACAATTCACATGCAATGTGAGTATTAAGCAAGGTTTATGTAAAAACCAAGAAAGGAGCATTGGATAGCAGTGAAGCAGATTTTTAGGTACTTGCATGGCACTAGTGATTATGGTCTGTGCTACATGGCTTTATTGATGGAGATTGGGCTAGAGATCTGGACTAGAGAAGATCTACAAGTGGATATATGTTTAACCTATTTGAAGGTGTAGTCAATTGGATGAGTAAAAAACAAACTGTAGTGGCACTATCAACTACAGAGGCAGAATACATGGAAGCTACTCATGCAAGCAAGGAAACAATTTGGTTGTAGAGATTGTGTTTAAGTAGGGAGTTAGTACAGAAAGCTATAAGGATAGACTGTGACAGCCAAAGTGCAATTTTTTTGGCAAAGAACCCTGCATATCATTCAAAGAAAAAGCACATTGATGTTCAGTATCACTTTGTGAGGGATAGAATAGAAGAGAAAAGGGTGTTGCTGGTAAAGGTGGACACTTTAAAGAATACTATAGAGGCATTGACAAAAACTCTGAGCTCTGAGAGGTTATCTTGGTGTAGAGAGACAAAGGGCATTTCAGGGGTGGGAAAATGACTAGGCACTCTTGTGGCCCCTTGTGGAAAGAAAACATGTGGGAGAATGTTGGGTTGTGTTATATTCTTTCCACATAGTTAAGAGGGAGTTTGAAGGGCACCCGTAACCCCACTTTATGGGTTCCGGAGCAATGTTCTGGAAAATTTTGGTTTTGGACCCTATGTTAGGTTGGGCGGACCCACCTATAGTTTTGTGCATGATTTTCGCACATGTTTTTTGGACGCAATGGTTTTTTGTCCATGGTATTGGACGTTATGGTTTTTCAGTCCATGGTATTAAATGCGATGGTTTTTGGTCCATGGTATTGGATGCTTTGGCATGTATAAATATGTATTGTAACATTGAAAAGAACATAATGAAAAAACAAGCTAGTAGTCTCGGTTTTGGGATCTAGGGGAACATCTATGTGTATATGCATTTTATGTGTTCTGCTCTCGCATTATTTATTTTATGTGTTTTAGAGTTTGTATGCAAGTAATTTCTATACAGAGTTAAAACCTACATCTTCTACTATCAGCAATGAATAACTACCACCTAGACGAGCTCCATTTAAACGGTGCTCAACGACACCTCCAGCGGGGGATTGTTGACAAAGAGCTCAATCTCCTCCACCTTGCGCACATGCTAAAAGAACTATGGCACATCAAGAGATCTCAACGATTAATGGCTCTTCAGCAGATCTAAATGCGGCAGGCAACCTAGTGGTGCGCCGACAACGCAAAGAATTACCACCAACCCGCTGGACAATTGCCTGTCAGCTACAGACTGTGTGTAATCCTAACAACACTTTAATGTGCTCTTACAACACTACACAATACTTAACACACATCCACAGAGCGCAGGCTCAACAATGCCTCTTCGACCAGCACGACACTCCCTCAGGCTGCTCTACGCACAACACAACAACAACACTTCTTGACAATGCTCAAGGGAGTAGTTGAACAACTCCTCTAACCAGTCAATCACATTTCAACACACTACGCACTCCACACTGCTACTTGATTCAGACAATGCATTCACACTTGGCCGCACCAATCTTCACACACACACCATGCGCAGACTCTCCCTGCCTTTCACGCCACAAAACCCTCACGACCCTAGCCAAACACACCTCACCTGAGCTTTGATACCATGATAAAAAAGGTAAAAGACTATCAAAAAGCTTGATATTTCATTACTGAATATAATTATTTATAGATACATATGAAGGAGAATCAATAATGACATGACTGATCCCTGCATAGTCACATTAAACTCGCTGAAGTGTGAACAGTGGGCAGCGCCTTTTGCGCAATTGTGATTAATTTTCTAACCGAATGCGTATAAATCGGTGTTTGGAATACGTCCACCTGACTTCAATAACTATTATTATAGTCTCAAATCGAACATTAAGATTTGAGCAATTTCTCTTGCTAGCTTTTCGGTTAGGTGTTGTATTTCATCGATTAGGAAATGGCGATGATGGATCACGCACACTGATTCTCTTTCTTGAAATTTCTCCGAGGACGAGAACCTGGGATTGCTACCATCGAATGCGTCGACTGGCCTGCTTTACTAAAAACAAAATTCATTCGAATATTCAAAATAAAGCAAAAGTACAACAGGTATTCTTTGGAACACTATGTTGACCTTGTCAATGACATCAAATTCTGCTTATGACTTTGAAACCTTGAGATCATATAATGCAGTGACTTATAGTTTGCAAAACTATTGGGTTCAATCATAATGAAATCCGTTAAGATTAAAGCAATGGAAAGAATTTGAAGAATGAGGAAAATAATGAATCTTTGAGACCATAAATTTAGTGATTTTTAGTTTGCAAAACTATTGGGTTCAATCATAAGTAACTCCGTTAAGTTTAAAGGAAATGTGAAACACTCTGAAAAATAGGAAAATAATGGTTTTAATGTTGAAGTTATTTTTGAGATTATTAATTTTTATAATTAAAAATAATTATGGTTAAAAGGTTATATATAGAGATAATTTGGTAGTTTTTGTGATATAAAGTAACAAATAATTTTTTTGATAATTTATGACTTTTCTTCTCTGTAAATAAAATCATAATTAGGGGATTTTAACTTTATATCTTTTAATTATCATAATTTCACATTACAAACTACCTCTAAAATATTACAAAATTATATTCATTTATAATAATAATGACATATTTGAAATTTAAATAATTTAGCTAGATCTAACGCTGATAACTGTTTTAGTTTTAGATAATTTAACATGATCTAATGCTAATTTAACTAAAACTAAGATTGTAGCGCATTGTTGTTCAGTAGTTTTGTGGATGATCAAGTGCAACGCCTACACGCAATAGTTAATGAGGTAGATAATGTCTATTAAAAACACTATGGTGACTTAGTTCCATTATTTTTTATTTATATGTCCTTTATGAGGCATGATGTTCACGGAACACTTCTAATTAAGTGTATATCTTGATTCACTTCTTGTAGGGATGAGTAAGAATTATTTAGAGTTTTGAGCACTCGTTTGTTTATTTATTATTAATTATTTTCTATTTTTTGATGATGAGTGGAAGATTCGCTTGAATTTATTATTTAACATATTTTATTTTTGATAATGGATAAAAGGTTTATTTGAAATATTAGATAAGATATTAAATAATAGGTGGAAGATCCATTCGAAATGTTGGATAAAATATTAATCTTATAGGTAGTTCCCTCCAAAATTTTTCTTCGGACAAGAATTAGTTTGTTTATTCTTATGGTAAATTTTGAATTTGTTCAAAGTTGGGGATAATGTATTTGTGCTTATTTATATTTATATAATATGTGAGTCCATTTTCATTATAAAGATGTAATGTGTCTGAAAATAAATCTGAATTCTAAGTTGAATAATTAGATTGGTAATATATTTTCATCCATTGTGTAAGAAGTGGTGCCTTTAGCATTATCCTAGATGGTGGGCTAAAGTGTGGGTGTGGTGGAAGTCTATTTAAATTACTATATAATAGTGTAAGTATGTGTTGATTTTAAATTAAAAAGATTCAAAAAAGTGCATTTTTAAGTTGAGTTGGTGTAAGTTAACTGTGTGATTTACCTAAGTTGTTTGTTAATTTTCTTTGGCAAGGGTGATAGATGAGATTAGAAAATTAATATATAAAAATTAATTAAGCCAAAAGCTTTTTATGGTGAGGCTTTGCCTCACAATGCTGTTTATAGATTTGTCGACCTTCACCTCATATTCCTTCATTCATTTTCTCATACTTTTCGCCTTTATCATTTTTTAATCCTGGGACGCATTGGTGTTTTCATCTTATCACATTGAAGTTATTTTACCCTTTTATGAATGTTTGATCTCTTTATGAAAATAGTTGCACGATAAAAATATAATCTTTTGTTTCAAAGACTGGTAGGCTTTACATATTTGACTTTCCAATGCAAGCCAAGAAGGTTCTATGTGTTAAATAAAGTAGATGGTATCCACCACAAATGTCAACTTCGCCATTAAACATAAGAACAACTTTGCCAATTTCCATTGTGATTCTTGAATTTTTTTTATAGGTCACCTTCCTGCGTTATTCTGGGAGTTCAAATATTATAGAAAATTTCGTTAAAGCAACTAATGTCAAGAACTTTTATCTGGAGTGGCGAAGCGAGAAACAACGCGCTGGAGGCGAACTTGGGGATTGCACCCGACAGCTGATTGTTTCTTACATCCATCTTCTTTAAACTCGAAAACGTGTTAAAGTCGGAGGGAATCGAACCCGTGAAGTTGTTTCCGCTGAGTATGATCTGCGTGAGCCACGTAAGGCTCGACAACCTCGAAGATATGGTGCCGGCGAGATACTGATCTGCAATATTGAGCGTGCTTACATTGCCCCCGACATAAGTCACATGGATCCAGTGGGCACACGGATCGTTGCCCGTCCAGGCTTTGACGATTGCATAAGGGTACCCGAGGCCCTCCAGGAAGGCCAACACGGAATTTACTCTGGCATCGCAGGGGTCCCAGGAACGGCCGTGCAGAAATTGTTGTCAGTTGTGTCGGGCTGGATTTTGGTTTTTAAATTTGGGCAAGGCCCTTGTAGCTCATTGTTTCTCAAGCTAATGTTCCATGAGGCGAAGGAAAGAAGCAACTTAGGCACTGGTCTTGTAAGCATGTTTTCTCGAACCTACAAGTCGAACCGACTCGCCGACTTGAAGTCGGTCACTGGTCCAGTGAAGGTATTCACATGTAACCGGGCCTGTGCGCGCTGACTGATGGCGCTAACGATTGCAATGGATCCGCCAAGTTCTATTCTTCTTTTATTAGGTCGTGCCACTATTATGCTGTCAAATATAGAGATTTTTATTTTTGAAAATGACTCACGATATTTTTGCTGCTGTATTGCGTTTTATTTTGCTCTACTACTCTCTCAAACCGGAGAATCCCATTTATCTGAGTTTATATATGGTAAGTATCTAAAAATTCCGAGATCGTTATACTCCTACTTCGGATGGTCCACATCATACTGTGTCATATATCACAATCTCTGTCATGGGAATTTTTTCGATATAGTTGGTTCATGGGAATTTTTTCGATATAGTTGGTTCACCCCGATCGATATAGAAACTTTTTTTTTAATGTTTTATGTCGGGTCCGCTTTTTATATAGAGTTTTTTTAATAATTCCACAAGTTGTAAACTGTGATAAGCTGGACCAGATTTGGAATTTACTTGTAATTTATAATATGATTGGGTCTACTGCCATTTATAAGTATTTTTCCGACGAAAATTTCAAAAAAGTCGGATATCCATTTAACAAGCAGATCTCATAAGAAATTTAAAGTATGCATCTAACCTTGGGACTTTTGTGATGGTGCGTGTTCAATAGTTCGTGTTTATAAATCCCCTATAGCTGTTGGATCAGGTGCACAGCGATTTAATAAACACACACAGCAGAATTAACATAGCAGAACACTCAAGCACATAAGAGACAATCTTTAACGTGGTTCACCCAACCAATCTAGGCTACGTCCACCAAATATAGGGATCAGGAATATATTAATCAAATTTGGAGATTACATCAAGAAATCCTCACACTCTCATAGCAAATCATCCGAATGATTGCCTGTTATATAGCATAGAGAATCTAACAGTCTCATAACTCCTTCACATCAAATATAGGAGGCATTAACTCCTTCCCAACAACCTGGAGCTAATCTAGGAACTGAATCCCTATTGTTGTCATCCTTTAGAGATTTTTGCCTATTTGACTCAAACAGAAAATCTCAACAATCTCCACCTTGACAACAATTCGCCTGATGCCCTGTTATTATTATTTTATCTTTTCTGCAAGCCAAGAGAAGCCAAACACCAGCGTAGCTTCTCCAACAAAACTGGTTTTGTGAACATGTCTGCACAGTTCTCCTTTGTATGCACCTTTTCAAGAGAAACTCCCCTTTCAGTGATAACCTGTCTTACAAAATGATATTTGATTGGAATATGCTTTGACTTACTATGATAGGCCGGATTTTTAGCCAAAATGTATTGCACTTTGACTGTCACAAAGTAACCTGATGTTATCCTGTAACCTACCAAACTCACCAAGCAAACCTTTCAACCAAACCGCCTCTTTGCAAACATGAGAAGCAGCAATGTATTCTGCTTCAGTAGTGGACAAAGCAACAATGTTCTGTAGCTTTGACATCCAGCTAATAGCTCCACCTACAAGAGTAAAG
>APFE030548640.1:8342-23344 GCA_000404065.3 Pinus taeda
GAAGAAAAAAGAGCAAAAGGGCTTTGTTACAATTGTGATAGAAAATACACTAAAGGTCATAAGTGTGCTGAGAAGAAATTATTCTATATAGATTATGAAGAGGAAGAAGAAAAGGAGCAAGAAAGGTCAAAAGAAAAGGATATACTCCAGGAACAAAGCCTAGATAAAGAAGAAATGAATCCGACCATATCTTGTAATGCATTGGCTAGAATTACAACTCCTCAAACCATCGAGATAGAAGGACAAATCAAGAAGAAAAAGGTAATAGTGTTGATTGATTCAGGAAGTACCCACAATTTTATTCATTGTAAGATAGCAAAAGAATTGAATTGTTTCCTATATCTAGCACCAGAGTGTCAAGTGATGGTTGCAAATGGAGGAACGATAAATTACTCTGGAAAGTGCCATAATATCAAGCTATCCATGGGAGAATATGTATTGACTAGCCCAATGCTTTCCATCCCAATGGGAGGTGTTGATGTTGTACTAGGAGTCCAATGGCTACAATCCTTGGGTACAATAGCTTTTAATTTTCAAGAAATTTTCATCAAATTTCCTATGGAAGGAAAATGAAGTTGAATTAAGGGTATTGCAGGGAAACCAGAAAAGATAATTAGCTCTAATGGTATGACAAAGCAAGCTTCTAAAAAAGGAACGAAAAGGTGTAATTGCACAATTATGTTCGCTAGATGTTTCCACATTGGAATCATCTATTTCTCCAGATCTCCAAATAATCTTGGACAATCATTCCAAGGTATTTGAGACTCCCAAAGGTCTCCCACCTATTCATGATCATGATCATGCTATTCATTTGATTCCAGGAAGTGTTCCTCCAAACATCAGGCGTACAGATATCCCTATGCCCAAAAGAGTGAAATTGAACGTATGGTTGCAGAAATGCTAGAGGCTGGTATAATTCAACCGAGTCAAAGTTCTTTCTCTGTTCCAATAGTATTGGTGCACAAGAAGGATGGATCATGGCGCATGTGTCCGGAATATAGGGAGCTCAACAAACTCACTATTAAAAATAAGTTTCCCATTCCTGTCATTGATGAATTACTGGATGAATTGCATGGATCAATTTACTTCACCAAGTTGGATCTTCGTTCAGGATATCATCAAATCAGAATGAAGACTGAAGACATTCCGAAAAAAGAATTTAGAACTCATGAGGGTCATTATGAATTTTTGGTCATGCCTTTTGGCCTTACCAATGCACCTTCTACATTTCAAGGTTTGATGAATTCCATTTTCAAACCCTTAGAAAATTTTTGTTAGTATTTTTTGATGATATACTAATCTATAACAAGTTTTGGAAGGATCATGTTAAACATGTTGACAGGGTGCTCAAACTATTGAAGGAGAAACAATTATATGCAAAAAGCTTCAAATGTTTCTTTGGAGTATAAGAGGTAGAATATTTGGGTCATATTGTATCTCATGAAGGTGTTAAGGTAGACCCTAGTGAAATTAAAGCCATTAAGGAATGGAAAATCCCCACATTCATAAAGCATTTGTGAGGATTTCTCGGGTTGATAGTGTATTATCATAATTTTGTTAATAATTATGGGAGAATAGCATCACCTCTAACAACATTATTGAAGAAAGATGCATTTTCATGGACTCCAAAAGAAACAAAGACCTTTGAACATCTTAAAGAGGCAATGTGCCAAGCATTGGTCTTAGCTACACTAGACTTCACAAAAACCTTTATTGTGGAATGTGATGCTTAAGGAAATGGAATTGGTGTTGTTTTAATGCAAGATGAAATACCCATTTCTTTTGAAAATGACCAATCAAAGGAAATTATTTACACAAAGTTATTTATGAGAATGAAATGTTGGCAATACTACATGCACTTAAGAAATGTCGACCCTGCCTAATGGGAAGACGCTTCAAGGTAAAAAAGGATCATGATAGTCTTAAATACCTTTTAGAACAAAGATTATCCTTTTAAGAGAAACAAAAATGGGTCACATAGATGTTGGGTCACCTTGAAATCATCTACAAAAAAGGGAAGCAAAATGTTGTGGCAAATGCACTCTTAAGAAAGGATGAGGATGTGGAAGCATTGTTGTGTACCATTTCTATCATCCAACCAAATTGGATAAACGAAGTAAGGGAGGAATGGAATAATGAAAAAGAAGTGTGGGCACTCATTTGAAAGTTACAACAAGATCCCAATACATCTGATACATTTAGATGGAAAAATGATTCGTTATGGTACAAATATCACTTATACCTATGTAAGAATTCCCAACTCAAACAAAATATTCTTATGGAATTTCACACTTCTCCCTTAGGAGGGCACTTAGGATTTTTAAAAACTTACCACAGGGTTAAGAAGGAATTTTTTTGAGATGGCCTTAAAATGGATATTCAAAATCTTGTGTTAGAATGTTTGGTTTTCCAACAAAACAAATTTGAAACAATTAAGACCCCAGGTCTATTACAACCTTTATCCATTCCAAGCCAATGTTAGGAGGAGGTTTTAATGGATTTTATCATAGGTTTACCCAAGTCTAAAGGAAAGAGTGTCATCATGGTGGTAGTTGATAGACTTATCAAGTATGAACACTTTTGTGCATTATCACATTCATTTAAAGCCAGTACAGTTTGTACTGCATTTATGGAAACAATTCAAAAGCTACATGGAAGCCCAAAGATTATTGTAAGCAACAGAGATCCCATTTTCACTGGAATTTTTTGGGAAAATTGAGATAGTAAACAAATATTTGGAAGGATATATTTGTTTCTTTGTATCTGATAAATAGACACAATGGGTCAAATGGTTGCCTCTAGCTGAATGGTGGTATAACACTTCCTTCCATACTGCAGCAAAAATGACCCCATTTATAGCACTTTATGGATATCATCCACCATCCATCACATCATATTTAAGAGAAAATTATAAGGTTCAAGCAATGGAACATCACATTGAGCATCAACAACATGTTTTGCAACTCTTAAAGGATAACCTCACGTTGGCGTAGAATAGAATGAAACAATAGGTAGATCAACATCGCAGAGAAATAAGTTTTGATGTAGGTGATTGGGTAATCCTATAGCTACAACCATATAAACAAATGTGCCTCAAGCAAGCTAAGAAGGATAATAAATTATCACCAAAGTATTATGGTTTATACAAGGTGTTGCAAAAGATTGGTACTATGGCATAAAAATTGGAGCTTCCTGTAGCTTCTTGAGTGCACCTAGTTTTCCATGTTTCATGTTTAAATAAGGTTATAGGTGACAAGCTCCCAATTCAAACAATATTACCAGAACTTGAAAAGGAAGGAAAAATCATATTGGAACCAGAAGAAGTCATAGAAACAAGAAATCTACACCTACAAAATCGATCAATTTCGGAGTATCTCATCAAGTGGAGAACTTATCAGTTGAATATTCTACATCGGAGGTGTTATCACTCAGGTTGTCCCTAGGCTCCAGTAGGGATACGACCGAGGTAACCACAAACCAATATTTGGACTGCAGGTTCTAGCCCACTTGCAATCAGAGAGGGCTCTCTCTTAGTGATTTAACTTTGTTGATGATGATTTTAGGCTATTTTTTTAGGTTCAGGGGTTTTGTTGTTTCGCTTGGATGGAAGGAAAATGCTTTCAGGCAGAGAGGCAATTGCTGAAGTGATAAGTTTCAAACCATTGGGCATGGAGTCATGGGTCAGGATTGCCAGTGCGTTTTCTTGGTCATAAGAGGAATATGGAGCAGGATAGCCGCACATAAAACAACTTTCAAACTAAAGATGAATGAATGTAAGGAATGAGAGGCACTTAAGAATCTCTCACTCAGCTTACTAGAAGGAAAGGATGATCTCTATCTAGGGGCAATGAAGAATCCCTAGATCACTGTCATGCGTGATAAGGTTAGGGCAAACATGAGCCATGTGGAATTCATATTTATGCCTAAACAGAGGAAAACATAAAGAAACAACAGAAATTGAGCATAGAGTGTAATTAACCAAATTCTAAGCTAATCTTCTTTTTTGTTGTTTAGACAATAACTTATGAATGGAACATAGAGGTAAGAAGCACTTATTGAGTTATGCAACAACACACGAATTCCATAATCACTTTTCAACCGTTAAACATAGTGAACAATCCATTCTCCAAAACTCATAAGCAGTCTTTGATTATAGAAACTATCAAGTATTACAGTGTGAGTCTCTCCTGGAGAAAAATCAACTAAAGATAGGTTGTCAACCAACCAACCCTTAATATAGTCTTGAGGACTATTTTTATAGTGCAAATATCTCAAAAATATTTATTACAATCGACCTAAAACAGGTCTGCGAAAAGAGCTTTCTAAACCTAAAACTGCGCCCAAATTAAATGCAGGTAAATATCTACTGAACTGTGTCAAAGGTAGCTAGATCAGAAAGAGTGTAATGTGGCCCTTGCTGGCTCGATGTAGTACTGCTGGAATAACTATGCTTTGGGATTTGCAGTTCTGATCTTGTGTGAGTTAAATGCAATAACCGTGATTTGAGAGTCTTGAGCGGTTTCACCCTTTTCTTTGACTTTGCTGGCAGGTGTTTAATTTTCACCTGCTTTGGGCCGCTGCTAAGATCTTTGCTAATACTCTTCGCCGCTACATTGATGGTCTTTGCTGCTTCCTGATACTCTTTGACGTGCTTTTTTTCTGCATATTTAATCTGATACTCTTTAATCTCTATTCCTGGTCTCTCTCTGTCTTCAAATTTGTTTCATGTGGCAAAATCGGGCAATTTCGGGCTTTTTCGGTCCAAAAAGGGCCAAGGAATCAAAAGATTCCCTGAAGATTCCCCAATATCACTCATTTCCCGTAGCGATGCGCGATTAGCGATTCGCGCTAATCGCCCATCGAAAACTGCCTCTGTTTCTTATTTCGGAGCTCTGAAGCTCGACTTTCACGCTTGCACGTTTTTTCCTTTCTTTTGGCTGTTGACGTTAGCATGGCGTCAGCTGTACGGCGGATGACGTCAGCAAGGTGACGTGGTAGGGTGATGTGGCAATTATTGGGTCGGTAGGGTAATTCCTATGTTACTGCGATGAAATATACTTTTTTGATGCGATTGCGATATCGCGTCGGGAGAGAATGAGAAGGTATTTATTTTGGAAATGCGATGCTTGCGACCACCGATCGTCAATATCACGATATCGCATCGGGCAAAAAGGAAAGGGGCACACCTATGTGCTATAAAATATTGCAATATGCCGATGCGAGATGGATCACCAGTATCGGAAGAATGTTAAGGGAATCGGTCAAGGGTTTATTGTGATCGGAAGGAGTGAATATGTGCTTTTTGAAGAGTATTTGAGGCCTCGGAAGGGGTCTGATAACCTAAAAAGGAATTTTATGCTTTGAAAGGAGTCCATTGCATTAGAATATGGTTTGAAGGGGTAGCATGAGGATTCTTGCCAAATTTCAGATAAACTGAGCAATTCCTAGGGGTACTTATGGTTATTTCAACCAGGGGGAGGGGATATTTACATAAGGGGATTATCTACATAGTTTTAGTAGAGGGATGGGGAAAATATAGGGAGTTAAATAATAATGTCAATAGTTAATATGGAGATGACAAGAAAGCGCTAAGTTTCAGAGATCTTAGGCTTCAAAGGGGAGATAGAACTTTCTAGAGAAAGTATGGATCCTCCTTGAGTGAAGCAGATCTTCACCCCGGCTAATGACATGGAGAATGATGAAACTAAGTGATGTCAAGCAGATATTGACCTATTTTTTGGGGAAATTAGTTAATTATTTGGGGAAGAGGAAGAAAGGGAAGTTAGTTATGCTTGATTTGAGCTCCTTCATATGAAAATTGCCTGATGACTGTGACCTGAGTAGAGATGATACTTTAAAACATGGAAATGAATCAGAAATCAAGATTCTGCAACCTCAAAACTACTTACCCAGCCTGCTTTCCTAACATTTTTTCTTCTTTTGGTTCGGGTGCACTAAGACTTGCAGACCCAGCATTTCAATTTTTTCTTTTTATGCCTTCCTATCTACAAACTACCCTTATTTCTTCTAAGGGCCCAGATTAAGCAGTTGGGCTCCTTTGATTCTCTACCTATCTAAGCATCTACCAAGATTAAGCTGTTTGGACAGATTTTCATTCTCTATATTCTAAAACAGGAAATTGAAACCTAGGGAGACCAAGATTAAGCTGTTTGGACCTCCCTTTAGCTGAAAATTCTACAAAACTGGAATGACTCTTCAAAATTGGAATGCAGTAGATGATCTTTGAGTAGCATTCTTTCATGGCCTCCTTCTTTGGTGACTGTTTAGCAAATATGGAGCATTGCAGCATGCAAAGTATGACATATTTAGCCTGTAAAAATGTCAATCATGAAATATGAGTAACCTACTGCAGCAGGAGGCTAACAGTGGCTCCACTTGGGGATGGATTTTCCTTGTGAGAAGCCAAGAACAACAGGTCAGATTGCCTTGATTCTTTTGTTATTGTTGTGCTTTGAAACTTCTTAGTGCTGACTGTTGGATTGATTTGAACTTTTGGACTGCTAACAACACTTTCCCTTAACTATTTTGCTGTTAGATTTTAAATCACTGCCTACTTTCTTCTGTGTGCTTTAGTATTATGGATTCTTACAAAAATTAAAATCAAAGTGATGATATTTACAAACGTTCTATGTACAGAAAAATAACACCGCCTGCTCTTCTCAATCAAAAGGATCATTGTAGAGCTTTAGCATTCTGCCATTGATAGGTCCTCCTTCAACTGTGCTGCCATATAGAGATATGAGAAAATATGTATTATTTCCTTGCACAGTGCTGATGATGTATGGACCTTTCCACAGAAAATCGAATTTTGCATGTTTGCCCTTGTCATCTCTTCGTGAGTCCCATCTCAAGACTTTGTTGTGCACCCAGAAATATTTTGCTTTAGCCTTCTTATCAAACATCCTTTTGAGATTCTCTTGCAGCATTTCTGCTCTATCGTAGACTTACTCTCTGGTTTTCTAAAGATGAATGGTTTGGTTAACTCTTCTCTGTATGTCATTTGGTTCAGCCTAAATTTCTTGCAATAGTTTAATAGTCGGAATGCCCAAAGATGAAGGAAATTTGGCTTCCATGCCCTATACTAATTCATAAGGGCTCATCCCAATAGATTTCTTGGTGGAAACTCTGTCTGCCCACAGAGCGTTTGTGAGCTTCCTATGCCAATTCTTTTTGTTTTCCTCCAGTAATTTCTTTATGATATTGATAACGCTTTTGTTGGATGATTCGGCCAAGCCATTGCCTTGAGGGTAGTAAGCTGTGGAGTGACCCAAGGTAATGTGGTATTTATGGAAGAAGTTGATCATGTTTTTGGATTTGAAGGCAGCAGCGTTGTCAGTGATGAATTTCTCAGGGAAGCCAAATCTGGAAAGGATATTTCTCTCAAGGAATTGGATAATGGTGGAGTCATTGGCTTGTATACATGGAATGGCTTCAATCCACTTAGTGAAATAATCGGTGGATGTTAAAATCCATTTGTGCTGGCCTGAGGAAGAGGGATGAATTTCTCCAATGAAGTCAAGACCCCATTGCTGAAAAGGTTTCGCGGTTGAAATATGCTTAAGGGGCAAGGGCAGTAATTTTCTTTTTCCTTCAAAGATTTGGCATTTGTGGCATGAAACAACAAACTTCTTGACATCTGCAAATAGAGAGGGCCAATAATAACCAGCCCTTAAAATCTTGTCAGTAGTGGACTTCCAATATATGTGTCCTCCACAGTCCCCTGCATGGAATTCGTCCATGATGCTGTTAGTTTCATTCATGGTCAAACAATTAAGCAAAACACCTTCATGATTTTTCCAAAACAAAGCACCATCTATGACACAAAACTTTGAGGATTTCATCTTTAAAAATCTTTTCTTGGTTCTCAAAAATCCTGGGGGACACCAGGTTTAAAAGACAAGCAAATACAGCATACCAGGGGATGCAAAAAGGTTCACTGATCTTGAAGTCGCCAGCTCCAGTTCATTGTCCATGATTAATGTCTAAGGCTTGAAGTTTGTTCGGACATTAGTTTGGCTAAACTTTCCCTATCAGCTTGGGGGGTTTATTTCAATGTCGTATTCAAGGATCTGGCAATCCACTTGCCTCTTTGCCATCTAGTCCTCTATTATGTTCCTTTACAACAACGTTAGGACATAGGCATCACATGGGAGTATAAGATGTAAATTCTAAAATCTTTGATGGCTTTGACCAGGGCATAAGCCTGCTTTTCCATAATCTGATATTTCAAGGGTGCATCTCTCAAAGCTTGGCTGAAGAAAGCAATTGGCCTTTCATTTCCTTGATCATATTTTTGCAAAAGGAGAGCGGCTATAGTGTGCTCAGATGCAAAGGAAAAAATGATAAAGTCTTTGTCGAATTGAAGACTGGTGAGGACAGGCGTTTGAGTTAAGGCAGTTTTTATACTCTCAAAAGCCTGCTTGGTTTCAAGAGACCATTTTACCTTGGCATCCTTCTTCAACATGTTGCTCAATAGCCTTATTAGCTCAGCTAGGTTTGGGATAAATCTCCTTAGGAAATTGATCTTTCCAATGAATGCTTGTAGTTCTTTTATGTTTCTTGGATAGGGGATTTGGAGGATAGCTTGAATTATTTCAGGATCAATTCTAATCCCATATTTTGATATGATGTGCCCTAGAAGCTTGCCTTCCTCAAGGGAAAACAGAGACTTCTTCGAATTCAAGGAAATGCCATATTTCCTGCATGTCATGAAAATTTGCCTTAAGTCCTTAAGGTGCTCTTGGTCAGATTTGGAGAATGGAGTTAGATCATCAAGGTAAACTACAAGGAAATCATGTATCTCCTTAGCAGATGCAATATCCATTGCCCTTTGAAAGGTAGCACCAACGTTTTTCAGCCCGAAAGGCAATTTAACATACTTAAATGTTCCCCACGGTGTGGTAAAGGTTTTCTTGTCTTGGTCATCCGGGTGAACAAGTATCTGATTAAATCCTGAAAATTCATCTAGTAAAGAAATTCTAGAGGAACCCACTACTCTTTGTAAGATATTTTCCATTTTGGGCAAAGGGTAGTGGTCTTTTAGAGAGACCTAGTTTAAGTTTCTCATGTCTACACAGAGTCTTATCTCTCCTATTTTTTTCCTAATGGGAACTAAATTAGATACCCATTCAGAGAATCTGATGGGTGCAATGATACCTACTTCAAACATTCTCTTTATTTCTTTTTCAATAAGGGGAAGAAGCATGGGGTTGATTCTTCTAAGTTTCTATTTGAACGTTTTCGATTCGGTTTTAAGGGAATGGTGTGTTGAATCACTGACGTGTCATAGGACTTCAAGTCCTCATAACTCTAGGCAAATACATCTTGGAATTATTTGAAAAAATCTACGTATTTCGGTTTTTGATCAAGGGGCAGATTTTTGGACAACTTAATCATTCTAGGCTGCTCTGTTGTTCCTATGTTGTGTTCTTCTATAGCAGCATTCAGAGGCTCCATTTTTGGCTTTTTGGGCACATCATTGTCATCAAACATGTCTTCTAATGGAGTAAGGCAGGTAGGTAGAAAATTACTCTTTAGACCAATAAACTCATCCTCTGCTTTGGCTGTTTCCTCTAAACACATTTGTTTTAGCTATTCTATGTTTGCATTGTTAAACACAATTGGGTTAAGGATTTGTTTAGCTGTTGCAGCTATTACAGTCGGGTGATTTTCTTCTGCTAGCTGTTGTGAGTCGTTCATGGCATCCATGTCAATGTTTGTGTTGGAAAATTCGCCCTCAAGAGTTAAGAAATTGTTAATCTGGGCATCATTTTGAAATACTTGCCAATCCTTGACATTGTTAAGGACCGAAGGTCTGTGTTTTATTTCAGCGGTGAAATGGTGATTTAGTTCAAAGGGAAGCTTGCATGTACTAGCAAAGGTTGCTAGACTGTGGGCATGAATATTATGATCTCTTGAAATTTTGGCAAGCTTGAATTCACTGAAGGAATTGAGTATTTCAGTGGCAGCAGCCCTGTAAGCTCTCATTCTGTTGTCGTTGGTAACAAAGTTACCTTTTATTTGTTGTATAATCAAGTCGGAGTCACCTAGGATGGACACTTTTGTAGTTCCTAGGACTTTGAGCAGTTTAAGGCCTAAGAGAAGAGCTTCATACTCTGACATGTTGTTTGTACATCTGAAATTGAGTCAATGGGCGTGGCCTTGTTCGTGCCGATCATGTGTATTGTAAATCCATACTCTTGCCCCTACTCCTAACTTGTTGACAGAACCATCAAATTCTAAATACCATGTGTTTTCTTGTTTGAGGTTTGTATTGAGAGTTTCAGTTTTTGAGGATTGGGCATACTTACAATTTCTGTTTCAGGATGTTCTTCTTGCTGTTTGTTGGTTGCCTTGACCGTTGAAACAATTTCGT
Organism: Pinus taeda; assembly: GCA_000404065.3. Taxonomy (NCBI): domain Eukaryota; kingdom Viridiplantae; phylum Streptophyta; class Pinopsida; order Pinales; family Pinaceae; genus Pinus; species Pinus taeda. Next base: position 18,739 of record APFE030548640.1, read on the forward strand.
GGGTATTGGCAACCGATTCCTCATTGATGTAAGTTTCTTGTTCCAAAAATGACGGTCTATCATCAGTTGGAGGGCTGGTGTTATCGTTAAATAAAATAAACGAATCCATATCGGAATGGATTGAGTAAATTGGAAAATTTTGGGGCTTTTCCTCACTGCTTACCACATACTTCATTAACGTTTCTCTATATAGTCTACTTGGTTGCCCAAAGACAGATATGGTGGCATAAGAGAGGTCGAGTTGAAGGGATCCTTGCAATTTTTCTCCCCACGATCTAGATAGGAGCATGCCATACTTTGTGGGAATTTCAGCAACTACTATGTCCATTAGGATTGTCTTGTTGGGGAATTGGACTAGAGACACACAAAGGTCTTTAATCAAGCCTAAACATTTGACTTGACTTGAGTCAAAGGAATATAGATCTTTGTACGGTCTTGTGACATCAAGGTTCAACCTTTCCATTACAGCTTTGGGCATAAGGTTATGTGAGGCACCTGAGTCAAACATGGCATTATGCAATATTTTGTCATGTATGTTCAGACTGACATAAAAAGGTGGAACAGGTCCATATGTTGATTTTCCATTAACTTCTGCGCCAAACAACAGCTCAGGGGTATCGTCTAAAACGTTTGCATCATCCCTTACTACTGGTAGTTGAAGCGACCTTTGAATTTGTTGCCTATATACATTATGTTTGGTAAGTTCTGAGAGGGGGATGGATATCTTGAATTTTCCAATCTCTGCTTCTAAACTGAATGGTTTTTCCAATGAGTTCTTGGTATTGATAGTGGAAGATTTCTCTTTTTCAGGCATACTCTCTATGTTTTCTTTTGGAATGTCAATGTCATGATGTATGACAGTTTGTGGTATTTCTGTTTTGGGAGGATTTTTTGGAGTGTTGTTTAGATCTTCTTTTGGGGGGAGGGAGGTAGAGGCCGATCAATAGGAGGCTTTGTGTCTGTTATATCCTCCACAGTTACCTGATGCGGGTTTGGGACAGAGCTTTCAGTTGGTTGAGTTATGGTGTCATAGCCTTTAATTTTGTTGGGTTGTCTGCCATCTTTTGTTTTGCTAGATGCAAGGACATCAATGGTCCTTGTTCTCAATTTTTATTGTTTGTGTACCTCGTACACAGCAATATCATAGCCTTGTTTGAAATGGAAAGACTCTCCCTACTTAGTGTGAAATTGTTTTACATCAGGGTATGGTCGGTCCTCTTGAGTAAGAAATATTTGTTGTTTGTTTTCCAAATCTATCAGGTTCATATGAGTCCCATAAGTGGGCTCACTAGATGTGGATGCCTCCGCATAGTTTTCTTGGAAAGGAGGCCTAATATCATGGTCGGGACTGGCCCTTCCAGAATTTGTGTTTTGAGTTTTTCTAAAGTTTGGGTTCCTTATGGCATTGGGCTATTGGCCTTGCCATGAAGTTTTCCTCTCAACATTGTCTACTCTGTCTCCCAGCCTATGGATGCCACTGATAATAGCATCTAGCTTCTGATCGAAGGCTGAGGGTTCTTCCTTGAAGGTGGTTCTTCTCTCATTTCTGGCTCTGTTTCTTTTAGCAATTAGATTTGCCTCCACACTAACAACAATATCTTGCATTTCTGCAAGGCTTTGAGGGGCTCTTTCCCTTAAATGATATGCCGTCTCAGCATCGAAGCCATCAGGGAATTTGTACAAAGCGAGATCAGGTGGAGGTCTTAAATTTTGTGGTATTGCATTGTAAACATTATTAAACCCTGCACAGTTATCCAAAACCATTTCCTGAAGTCCTCTTTTGATAGTATCATACTCAGATAGTATGTGTAGGGGGTCTTTCTTTTTCTCCCATCTGTTAATAAATGTCTGGTATAAGGCTTCCGGGTTGAATATGGAAATGGGTGTAAGTGCCCTAAACCAGGTTCTGACATCACCGGTCAAACTTCGGACAAAAATCTTCATTCTCACGCTGTCATCATCAATTTCATAACTCTCAAAGTAATCCTGCATTTTCTTTGTATGTTGTAGGGCGGTGCAGGAGTTTGTGCCATCAAAATAGGTGATTTTTGTCTGGTAGTCCTGAGGCATAGCCCCGGGATTAGCAGGCAGCTGTAAGGGCGCATATCTATTAGCCATGATAATGGCGATAAGTGAAAAAACTGGGGCAACTGGGATAACAGGAACAACCGGGGTAGAAGGAGTAGTAGTGGTAGTAGGAGTATAGGATGGAGGTGTATAAGAGCTGCTTGGAGAGGGGGGTGATGAACCAGGGGAACTAGGGGTTGACCAAAATAGAACTTTGACAGTGGTTGGAACACTGCTTGGCTGAACTATTTCAGGGCTCGCAACAGTTGGGTCTTCTTTTTTCTTTTGTTTTCTAATGATCTTAGGGATTAAATTCGGATTCTCAAAAGCAGTTGGGCGATTGGGATTAAGATGTGATCTTCTATGACGTTTTTGCTTTTTAGGAGCCAACTTCTAATCTATTTTTTGGGAAATTTCTCTAAAAACATAGGTCGACCGAGACTTTCAAAGGTCGGTTTCTTCCTCTATGGGGCTGCATATGGGTTTAGTGAGATTATCTGAGGAGTTCCCCAGTGGAGTCACCATTATGTTCTCACTGAGGTTGTCCCTAGGCTCCAGTAGGGATATGGTCGAGGTAACCACAAACCAATCTTTGGACTGCAGGTTCTAGCCCACTTGCAATCAGAGAGGGCTCTCTCTTAGTGATTTAACTTTGTCGATGATGATTTTAGGCTAGTTGTTAGGTTCAAGGGTTTTGTTGTTTTCTTTGGATGGAAGGAAAATGCTTTTAGGCAGAGAGGCAATTGCTGAAGTGATAAGCTTCAAACCATTGGGCATGGAGTTATGGGTTAGGATTGCCAGTGTGTTTTCTTGGTCATAAGAGGAATATGGAGTGGGATAGCCGCAAATAAAACAACTTTCAAACTAAAGATGAATGAATGTAAGGAATGAGAGGCACTTAAGAATCTCTCACTCAGCTTACTAGATGGAAAGGATGATCTCTATCTAGGGGCAATGAAGAATCCCTGGATAACTGTCATGCGTGATAAGGTTAGGGCAAACATGAGCCATGTGGAATTAATATTTATGCCTATACAGAGGAAAACATAAAGAAACAACAGAAATTGAGCCTAGAGTGTAATTTAACAAATTCTAAGCTAATCTTCTTTTCTCCTGTTTAGATGATAACTTATGAATGGAAAATAGAGGTAAGAAGAACTTATTGAGTTATGCAACAGCACACGAATTCCATAATCACTCTTCAACCGTTAAACATAGTGAACAATCCATTCTCCAAAACTCATAAGCAGTCTTTGATTACAGAAACTATCAAGTATTACAGTGCGAGTCTCTCCTGGAGAAAAATCAGCTAAAGATAGCTTGTCAACCAACCAACCCTTAATACAGTCTTGAGGGTTGTTTTTATAGTGAAAATATTTCAAAATATTTATTACAATCGACCTAAAACAGGTCCGCGAAAAGAGATTTCTAAACCTAAAACTGTGCCAAAATTAAATGCAGGTAAATATCTACTGAACTGTGTAAGAGGTAGCTGGACCAGAAACAGTGTAATGTGGCCCTTGGTGGCTCAATGTAGTACTGCTGGAATAACTATGCTTTGGGATTTGTAGTTCTAATCTTGTGTGAGTTAAATGTGCAATAACCGTGATTTGAGAGTCTTAAGCGGTTTCACCCTTTTCTTTGACTTTGTTGGCGGGTGTTTAATTTTCACCTGCTTTGGGCCGCTCTTAAGATCTTTGCTGATACTCTTCGCTGCTACATTGATTGTCTTCGCCGCTTCCTGATACTCTTTGATGTGATTTTTGTCTGCATATTTAATCTGATACTCTTTAATCTTTGTTCCTGGTCTCTCTCTGTCTTCAAATTCGTTTCATGTGGCAAAATCAGGCAATTTCGGGCTTTTTAGGTGCAAAAGGGGCCAAGGAATCAAAAGATTCCCAAAAGATTCCCCAATATCGCTCATTTCCCATAGAGATGCGTGATTAGCGCTTCGCTCAAATCGCGCATCGAACACTGCCTCCGTTTCTTATTTCAGAGCTCTGAAGCTCGACTTTCGCGCTTACGTGTTTTTTCCTTTCTTTTGGCTGCTGACGTCAGTTGTACGGCGGATGATGTCAGCGAGGTGACGTGGCAAGGTGATGTGGCAAAGATCGGGTCGGTAGGGTAATTCCTATGTTACTGTGATGCGATATACTTTTTCGATGCGATCGCGATATCGCATCGGCAGAGAATGAGAAGGTATTTATTTTGGAAATGTGATGCTTGCGACCGCCGGTCGCCGATATCGCAATATCGCATCGGGAAAAAAGGAAAGGGGCACACCTATGTGGTATAAAATATTGCGATATGCCGATGCGAAATGGATCGCCAGGATCGGAAGAATGTTAAGGGAATCGGTCAAGGGTTTATTGTGATCGGAAGGAGTGAATATGTGCTTTTTGAAGAGTATTTGAGGCCTCGGAAGGGGTCCGATAACCTAAAAAGGAATTTTATGCTTTGAAAGGAGTCCATTGCATTAGAAGATGGTTTGAAGGGGCAGCATGAGGGTTCTTGCCAAGTTTCAGATAAACTGAGCAAT